>JAGDQP010015937.1:405-34813 GCA_022664845.1 Lepisma saccharinum | reverse complement strand
AATAAATAAATCACAGCCATATTCAATCCACTAGTGGATGAGGCCTCTCCCCGAAGGGAGGAGTTGGTCTACTGCTCCCACGCTGACCAGACGGGTTGGGAGAGGAGAGCCGAAGCTTTCACTGTGATCGCCACTGTATTTTATTCACAGCAGCTCCCCAATTGTCCTCACGATGCTGGGTCAACACCGAAATTTTTGAGCCCCCACCGGGAATCGAACCCGGGACCGCTCGCACTGAAGTCGAGCGCGCTACCGACTAGGCTACGCAGGAGCTCATATACATATATATATATGACAAAGAAATGGGTACAAAGCGCAAATGAAGGAGAAAAAATAGTTTAAATATAAAGATTATGATTGGTGGAATGAAGCTTCATATTTCAGCTGAATCAGAATTAAAATTAATAGACGCAAAATGCAGTTTTGGGTGCTGAGTTTCTGATTTATTTATTTATTTATTTTTTATTGAGTGCGTCTGGATCCCATTTGAATTAGGCTGCCTTAGATGTTGAATTGTGCGTATGCCAAGCTTTGCTTTGACGAAAGAAGTGGCTCCAAATACACGAAAGAAGGAAACCTTTTCTAGTCATTATCGGCTGGCTATATTCACGATGGCAAAACCAACTGAACAAACAGGTCTCTGGAAATTTGTTTTGGACTGTTCCACGTGCTTCCGAGCGAGGCCAAGTTGTGAGTGTGAGTATGAAATGTATATTAAATATATATTACTACGCCTATACTTATATATTAAATCTACCTAAAACGAAGAATTTTTGGTAGAATTCTGGCAGTTCTAGACCCATTCCCTAAGTAAGTCACTGCAACAGAATATGCACTTTTAACTAAGTTTACAGCTGCTGAGGTTTTGCGTTTCTTTATTCATTAAAATATGTTCAAATTGTTGCCCATACCAGATTTTTCTGAGCATTTTCCAGAGCTCTAAGCTGCCAGACCCACAGGACCACTGAAGGAAATTTGTCAATCGGGAAAAGGTGATAAGATGATAAGGCAACAGCGACGACTTCACAACAATATATCAGACTTAGTTGACTGTGAAAATTAATATGATCAATCAATATGTTTGTTGGTTTTATTACTCGTATGTAATATTATTCACTAAGTAATTCTATGCTTTACTGAAGACGCAAGTTCATCGCCGCAGTAACAAACGTTCACCATAGGATTCTATCCTGAGTAAGCTCAAGTTAGTTTTCATCACGAATGCCTACCTCTCGAAGAACTCTTCTAATGTTGTCCTCCCAACGACGTCTCGCTCTTCCTAACAGTCTCTTTCCCTCCAGCTTTTCAACCAGGATAGAATGTCATCTTCGCTTTCTCCTCCATCCCCGTAACATGGCCTCTCCAATTTAGTCGTCGCGATTTCATAATTCTTATAACATCGGATGAGTCGCACAGTCCGGGATGGGGGTGAGCATTATGCAGTCTCCTCATTCTGCAGTCATTTTGTCCCGTTTCAGCCCGCATATCTTTCTTAAAATCCTATTTCCGAACACATGTAAATTACGTTCAACTGCCACTGTCGTACTCCAATTTTTGCAACCATAAAGTATTACGGACTGAATAACCGTTCTGTATATTTCCAATTTCAAGTTCCTTAATATTATGGCAAGGTTAAGAGTTTCCGGACTGGATAAAAATATGCGTTGCCCGATCCTAAGCGAATTTGTCATTTTTCGGTGGCCTCGATTTTGCTTGTTATGTATGCTCTCAAGTATTTAAATGTGTATACTTTCTCTATGATCTCATTCTTAATTATTGAGTATCAACTTTCATCATCCTTTTTGTATCGGCCCCATTCAATATTAGGCCTTTTCGTTCTCTTTTATATTTAGAACCCCATATTTCAATGCAAAGTGAAACAGTAGTGTTAATAAGCCATCTGGGCCAACGTGGATCTATTTCTTCTAAATCCACCTTGGTCATCTCCAATTATTTCATCTTAGTAATAAATAGTATTATTTCAAAAAAAATAGCTAGAGGATTTGCCCGGTCCTCCTGTTTCTCGAGTCTCTTTGGGAACGTGATTTGTTGTATATTGAAAACTTTCGAGTTCATATATGACGAAAAAACTTTCGTCATTCAATGCACGCATTTCGATATTTTCAATGAGAAACTGAAAAAGGGGCAAAGAATTCGGAACGTGATTTTGTTTCGAAAGTGATGTTCGTGTTTAGTTGATATTTTTAAAGAAATAATTAGCTGTCTATATCATTAGTATGATTGACTTATTGGACTATTCTTCAAAGCCCAGTATATAATGATTTTCATCACTAGAGGGATACAATGTATCCAAGAAAATAATATTGGACTTTTAGGAAAATAAAACTTTATTCAAAAACTTTATTCAAATACTTTCAACCCAATGACGTAAAATTTAAGTTCCTAATATCTCATGTTGAAATAAATTAAGTTTTACAAACGCCATTTTTACACGCTTTATCTTAACTTACTCTGTAATCATCTCTGATACAAATCTTGTAATTGATTTTTAACTTACTTAACATGATCCGATTTCTTTGAAGTTTTGTAAACTTGCTTGCTTGCAATGACAATATAATATTCAATCATTAGATATACGACAGAATAATCCAGTTAACTGTAATTAATTTTAAAAAATATTTATTTAATCCTAAATAAATACTAGCCTGCAACGATGTTGGGATTTGACTGGTTGCAGAACACTTTAGGATTTGGGTGTGCGAAGCTCTTAATATATTAAAAAAAAGAAGGAACACGCTTCTTTAAGCAAAGAAATATGGACTAAAAAGTAATATATATATGAATCGGAAAATAAAAGCTGGGTGCTCTTGCTTACCTTATCACAAAATTGTAATATCTAAGAGCACCCACGCTTTTATTTTCCGATTCATAAATTATTTTTTACTTTTTAGTCCATGTTTCTTTCCTTAAAAAGCATGTTCTTTTAAAATCCTTTTTTAATTAATTGTTTTATTTAGTGTATTGCTTATAGAAAAATGCTCATTCTACAAGACAACCAATATCGTTCCGGTTGATTTTGACCTTACAAAGAGAGAAACATAAAAACTTGAAGTATGATGTATCTGCAAATACATAATACTCCTTATCAGCAGTAATGACTTGTATCCAACCTCGGGAAGACTATGGTTCCGTTCCCCAACCTGACTATGGTTCCGTTACTTTATATCGTTCCCCAACCTGATGGAGCTGTTGTCGAATGGTTTCTACACTGCAATTGGGTGTTCCTTTGAATGCTTTGGCATCAACTGTCTCAATAGGTAGCTCGTTGTCTATATTTTGTGGATTTTTCTATGTTTTGTGTTGTGGAGAGATTCATCATCATCCTTAAATTCGTTAAAACAAAGTTGTACTCTCCGCTTATTTACCACATCACTACCAAATTCCTGGCATCTTATTTTTCTTCCAGCTGCACTATCGTTTGTTCCCAGTTCAAGCTTGTACAACATAAAGGCCAGTGTATCCCTTTTTGGAGTGCCTATGATTGACCTGCTCTTCGCTGACGCCCCCGTTGACCCGTGTTGGCCACTACCAATGGGATACAAAGAGGAGAAACTTTACGTTTTCCCTGTATCAGCTCTGAGCGATCTGTGTGGGGTGCGCATTCAGCTTGATCTCGTGATAATCCGACATAACTTTATTGGTCGTCTATATAATTATCATTGTAATTCTTAAGATTCTACGTGAGAAATCCGCTTTAAAACTCATATTCACAAAGAAAGAATAGGAAATAAGCCCACAGTAAGGTTGTTGTACAGTGCGTGAAGAAAATAAAAATAAATTGATCAAAATTATTTTGTGAATTTCGTTTGATTCTTTCTTATAAAATAAATTAAATCTTTCCTTTTTAAATTTACAGTTGAGGCAAATTATTTACAATCTTTACAGTTATTTACATCAGCTCAAAACAAGAGAATTTAAGAAAAACTGTGCCTGAAACGTGTTTTACTATTTGTAGTGCAGATTGTATCAATGAATAACACCATTATTTTAGAGTGACAATACAAATACAATGGAAGATGGCATCTTTATATTACATTGTCAGTAAATTGGGATAGATTACTTTGGCTACGATTATGAATTCAAAGTCCGGATATGCCCAAATCACTGATGAATTTTCACTTTTTTTAGTAGTGCTTGCTTGATAGCTGAAACGGGTCACTTTGTTAATCGGGCCACGTTTTGGACCGGGTCATTCGATCTACGCTTCCGACATGGCCTGACTCAGTTACTCGGAGGGCAAAGCGGGGTTTTGACTTCACTACGTTTGCACAATTTCTTTCAGGGGTGGCCGGAATCGGTGAGGTTTCCCCCCAAGATCACAAAAAATACAAAGCCGAAAACTTCTCGTTCATGATCATTCATTATCCTGTATGCAGAAAATCGTATTTTTGACATTCACGACAAAAAAAAAAAAAAAAAAAAAAAATCAGTATAAGTGTTTTTCTTTCTGTGAATGTGGGTATATATAATGAATCATGTTATCTATAGATTGCCACATATTTGGTTCAAAACCGTATTAAGTTTCAGACCGGGCCAACTGGGTCAAGTTTAGGATAGTGTAATCGGGTCGCACGCTCACTTACGTCCAGGTCAGGCATGATCAGCGGTTCACCGAACGACTTCTGCTCTGTAGTGTACCCCTCTTCTACACTTCCCTTCTCGAAAATTACTTTAAAAATTAGAATTAATACCTTGAAGGTAGAGCGAAGAGTTCAAAGAAAGAATTATAGACTTAAAAGATAATTCACGAGGAAGTTATGAGATATTATAGACGAAAATAAAAAGAAAAGCACTGAATATGTTTTTGAAATCAGATGGCTTTGAGGAATGGAGAGGGGGTAATAGCTATATTCCGAGGACGGTCATGAACTTCATTTGTTACTAAACAATCAAACACAAAATACTAAAATAATGTCACCAATCGGCCATATTCGTTGATAGAAATTTGGCATAGTTATCGGAAGGTTGTGGGAACGATACCAGCGGCCGCCGATGTCTATCCTGACTCAGATTTTTCCTGTTACACCAGGCAAATGCCGGGACCTTCAACCTAAGACATAGCCGACTGCCTTGAAATATCCTCTCCCACCGCTCTATTACAAACTGATCATTGAGATGCCTAAAGGCAACAAATATATTTTTAAAAGATCTAAAATGACAAAGAAGAGAAATTTTGCTCAAGGAAGAATGAATGTTGAAATAATAAATTGGATTCAGAAAATCATATATTGTATAACAGATTATACAAGAAAAGGTTAACAGATTGTTTTTGGAGATAATATGCTAATGACGAGACCTACAGTCTGACTTTGAGTTCTGTGATTAACTGCGTTTAATGAGACCCCCCAACCGGGATTGGAAACATGGGATCCCTTGAGGAAAATTAATATCTTGTATTCTCACCTGGGATTTTCCACTAAGTTTCAGTCTTAATTAGACGCAACATCCTCGTCAGCAGCAAAGATTTCTCAGATTTGTACATTCTCGTTTTGTGAGTAAGCCAGGTCGTCAACCGTAACAATATTTACATAGCTTCGTGTATAGAGAAAAATAAGAGCGGTACGCGAACAAAGTTATTTTGATATCTAGAGAGGTTTTAATAATTTTATGATTAACCTAAGATACTCATAAAACAAAGTATAGTAACAAACAACTCTTTACGTCTCAGGAATACCGTTCCTCGGTGATCACTTTTCGGTTGGAGGGAACTGGGCAGGTGGTTGCCAGGAATTACGCTCAAGGTATTATGGCGTCATTCGCCTGGTGGGACTTAGGAAAGCAAAGGGAACCGTGTGAATGGACTTCTGGGAGCAGGCGGGTACTCACAAGTATCATTATACGACCGAACAGCCTAGCATATGTGTTAAGTGTACAAGGTAGAGTACATACTAAACACTAAACGGGTAGATAAACTCATGGCTAACCGAAAAAGTGAAATTTTGTGAGATACTTTAATCGTGTGTTGGAAAGTTTCATTGGTTTTCAGATAACTTCATGCACCATTGGTTGCATCTGTTTCTACTACGTTCTTGAAGTTCTATTTGTGACAATTGTGTATTGTATATGTACGACAACAGTTTTGTTCCCAAAACCTTCCTTCATATTTGCAGAAACCAGTCCATTTCTTCAAAACATGCACTAAGATGACGAAAGAGGTTTTTACTAAGAAAAAACTCGTTTGTGACTCGATGAACAAAAAGTTGAGAAAATATTGACCGAATGCCTCCCAGTGCTTGGGAGGGAACAGATTAATAAAAAACTATGATAAAATATGAATCCCTGTGCCCGTCAGTGCCTCTGAAAAATAGGCGGTTTAATGTACCCACCATTTCTGAGAATCAGTGACGGGCACAGGGATTCATATTTTAAAATATTTTTTTTTCTATTTATTTGTTTCCTCCCAAGAACCGCCCTTCTAAACCCAACCCTGGGTTCACCACTGCCTCTCAAAAATTGTGGGTACAAAATCGGCATTTTGTATCCACTCTTCAAGGGTACAGTTATGGCAGTGTATGGAGAACTGAATTTCTAAGATAAAAGATAAAATGAATTGTATGGGCGGTAACAGCACTATGGTTTACGCCCTTCCCGAAATTGCATTTGTATTGTATGGATTATTGTCGATCTAGGAGTTCTGTAGGTCTATTATATGGAGCCAACTAAGTTTGGTGTTTGTTTAGGAGTGAAGAAACGGAATTGGAAATCTTCGAAATATAGACATGGAAGAGTATGGAAAATTAGCTGGGCAAACAAGATGATAATGAGGGAGTGTTGGAGAGAATATGCGAGAAATGGAGAACAATTGGCACAAGAGAGAAAAAGAAACTGGAGATAAATGTTTAAGAAACCCTCTTAAATGTAAATTTTATGATTCTCTGTTCTCAGAATCATCCTTCCTGATCTGTACTGTTTCCCAAAAGAGCGAAAGTTTCGAAATACATATCAATGATTGTATGAATGAAGAATATGAACTCTGGCAATTTAACAACAGAAAAATATGCAATATATCGCTGGCGAAAGTGCAAAACCTCGTAACCCATCAAAACCAAACTTTTCAGGAGAGCAATAAAACCGTTTTGCTTTCAATTTATTCTACTTGGAAACACTGTTATAATTCGAGATGACACTTTAAATGTTTAATAAAGTAACGGTAATCGATTTGAAATAGTTTCATTATTTTATTGCTGATAAATTGAGATACGTGTTTTTGTTCGTTTTTATCTACCAACTTACGTGGTTTTATACAAAGATAGTAAGGTGATGCTGAATGTTAAGTTGAGAAGTAAATTCTTTAATAGTTACTAAATATTTTATTTATTCACATTATTATAATATAACGGCAAGTGTATTTTGGTACACCATTCTTTAAAAAAAACCTATGCAGTATTTTGTGTAATTTTTCAGGAATATTGTACTAATTTATACCAAATTTAATATGAGCTTCCCGGTGGCAATATCGTTAGCGTAGGTGAAACCCCAAACAATCAATCAATCAACCAAGTGGAATAAATATGTGTTGTTTGAATAATAGTTTCTGCACTTTCTACTTCTTTAATATGTATGTTCTATAATGGAATTTCTTGGAACAATGTAAACAGTAAACAGGTACATACATTGAGCTAAACTTGAACACAACCATGAAACTGCTGTGGTAACCATATTCAATGAGGCAGACAATCATAAAACCTCCAACATTCTTTAGGAAGCAGAAGTTTCAACTCTTGCAAGTCTTTATATTTCTGTTCCCGTATCTTCCTTTGTGATTTGTACAAAGCTTCCGGAGGAGCTCTGCTTACCCGTTTGTGCAAAGGTCTCCAACCATCACTAAAGTGTAATTTGTAGTGGATTTCTCCACCTGTGGTATACAGAAGATTGCAAATATCGTTGACTGTTGGGTCACCTGTTGTATATCCTGGACGTATCGATTTGTAATATGTCGTACCAGAGTGGTCGCGGAAATCACTGTAGCTTAGGTACTTAACTGTATAAGGCTGTTTAGGACGGGCTTCCCTGCAAACAGCAACATAGATGTATCTCCCTATTTTTCAGTCTCTTTTCGATGGAAGCATGGACAGAATCTACTTCCATTTGAGTATGACCTCGTTCTAAGTAACTTTGTTCTATTTCTACATTCTTGCTTGTAGCAAGCCAAAGCAGAGCATTTGAGAGCACAACATTTTTGTTTTGATATCCACAGTTATCACTGTACAAGATGATCTTCGTGGAGGGGTGTGAATCAATGTAGCAAGTTAAATAATCTATTATTATAGACGTAAACACTGCCGCCTCTACTCCACCCTCCCCTTCTTGCCAAAGGTAACATGATACATCCTTTGAACTCAAAGTAAATATTGTGAAATTATGAACACAGAGTTTGGTCTTATAGTAAACAGCAGTTGCATTCAAAAATGGAGCGAGTTTTACAGCTTGTGCATCCATTGTAAATACAGCTATTTCCGTGGGATTTTCTACTGCATCACTTTTATCTTTAATTTTTTCTTCGCGGGCTTGTTCCTTACGTCTAATGTGTTCATTGTACTCTTCATCAGACACATTACCAAAATTATGCTTCACACAGATGTCACATTGATCTTTTTTCGGCTTGAAAATGGAAAGATTTAATTTTGCAAATTCTGCTTTTAATATTGGTAAAGACAAAGTCTTAATATTGTGTTCAGTACAGGCACTTTTGTAATGCAAATCTGAAAAGTTCTTGAAAGTAGGCTCAATATATTGTTTGTTTGTGGTGTGGCACCTACAGTAGTGTGAGGGAACTTTTGGTAAGTCATTTAAATATGAAAGCAGAAAAGTTTTCCCATCCCGCATTCTGCCAGTTACCCTACTTCTCCTACGGCATTCTATCACTTCGCTATTGACATGCATTCCAGTTTCCCTTACACTGCACTGTACCCAAGCTCTGACGCTCCACTCTTTTACATCTAACGTGTTCAGAAACATCTTCTTGCAGACTTGCAACCTTTCTGAGTTTTTCTTTAAGAAATAGTTCAGGGTATTACTTCGCCGAGAATCTTCTTTCCCTTGTTTGGTTGTCACATTATCTACTAATGACGCCACAAAAGTTTTCCTCATTTCCCAGGTCATTGAGTCCCAAAATGTACAGAACATCACTTTCCGTTCCTCTTCGTTAAACATGTTGCAATGACGAACTCTAGATTTAGCACATTGTTGAGACGAGCAAGTCGGTCCTATTTTTCTTGCTGGTCTTTCTTCACAAAGCATTAATTGTCCGTCTTCTTTCTTGTATCCTAGGTATGCTTTCCCTTCCATCCTGATACGTTTATTTTTATCTCTTGCTCTACGAATATTGTCTGAAGCTCGCTTCTTGGTCTTCTTTGTAATCTCTTCACCGTCTCCAACTGTTTTCTCTTCTGCAACGGACACCGCCGTTCCTAGATCAGTAACCTCTATGTTAACATCCTTTTCTAAAAATATGCCCATCGATGCCAAATCCTCATCAGTTACAGTGCGAATATCATTAAGGGAAAGAAAGGAATCTTCCGAGTTATGACCGGAACTGTTCTCTAGAATTGTATTTTTGGTTACATTCTTCTTATCACAATCGCCGTTTACTTCTTGTAGCGTATCGTTCCCTCTATTTGACACATCTTGCACACTTCGATCTTCTATACAACACTTAGCACTTAGATGAAGTATTAATGCTGCTCTATTAGCAAAGGATTTCTTGCAGTTATCACAAAACATGATATTGCGATTAACATGACACAACTAAGACTTCACTCACAACTGTACGTAGTCACTTAACGCAAGTAATATTGTTCTTTATCACAATAAAACAGAGCTCCTGTTATCCTTTCTTTTTGGCACGTCAACGCGCGAACTAAGACAGTGTTGCAAAGAACAATACAGTGTGGGCAGATTATCTGTTTAAAATACCAAAAATACGCCCTGGCAAAATCTCGTATCATTCATAAACATGAATGTAAAAAAAAACTAAACGTGTGTAAAAGCTCGTATAATTTTATACGAGGTTTTACCACAAGAAATGAGATACGAGGTTTTGAAAAGTTAGTTTTTCACGTTTTGTATTAGGTTTTCGTTTACGATCTTTTGCACACACGTAGATTCAGATGTGGGGAATTGAATGCAACTAAAATTTAAAATTCCATAAAAAGTGGAGATACGAGGTTTTGCACTTTCGCCGTCGATATATTAAACTACAGCTTAGTATTTAAAAGTTGACCAACAGATGGTACACAAATCTTCTTTCGTTTTGAACTAAATTTTGTTAGAATATATGAACATCGAAACGTAATATCATTCAAGCACATAGACTAAAGTAAGGTTTACTTAAAATTTTTGTGTAGATATATAGGGTCCAAAATAAATATTAAGCTCTTGACAGTTTATGAAAATTTCCGCATTTGGAAAGGGAAGGCTTTCTTTAAAATAAAATGACTCGACAAATATCTGTATCGACTGTATCTAATTCAATGATTTTGCATTTTTAGGAAATATATTTGTGCGAAGACTAAGGAATTGGTTGCCATGTTATATGCAGACCTGAATGTCTACTTCTTATTTTAGAATTACGAGTCTTCGCTCACAAAGCTAAAGTTTATATTAAAACTTTAACGAAAATCTCTTTTTAGGAAGAATCTATTAAAACTTGTAACCGGGCACCTGACAATTGACCCAAAACCCGGACTGTCCAGCTCAAAACTGGATAGTTGGCAATTCAGGGTCAAAAAGGACTTACGAAACGCCTCGAGCAACAATGCCCACTTCTGCTCGGCACTATTAACACTACATACGACATATCACCACCTCGACAACATCAACCTATTGTTATTTTTTGTCATCTACAAGACCATTCGAACCGGGTGTCCCTGAAGGAGCTAAAATTACAGCAACATCGTCACAAATGATGTAATAACTCGGCATATGTTGGTATAAGCGGTGTCAGTGTAGATAATCACAATCAATGTAGTACCTAATACACCTATTTAAATTATGCCTATGATTGGCTAATGTAGCTCAGACGGGATTTTTATGCTTGCCCTATTACACCATTTAATTCATTGACAATAAAGTGCTTATGTTGCGAAACATGTATATGCGACACTTCACTCAATCATAAACATTGCTTAAATACGCGTATAGAGTACTAATTCGTGTGTGATTTGCTAAACTGACACTGCTTACGTCATTATATGTGGAGATATGACGTCATATGTGACGATGTCACCGTAGTTTTAGAGCTTGTAGCTCCGAAACTAAACATTATTTTTTTATTTTTCAAAGAATTGTTTTCTTGCCTTCAAGTAAATAATCAGCTCCCGACGTTTGCGCCATTATTTTTGGGATACCCAGTAAATTGAATTTGAATTTCTTTTTCGGTATTTGAACAACTAAGGCTCAGGTCGTTAGACATAATTTGAGAACACATAATATCGCCACGCACACTACTCATTCCACATTATGTCGCAGCTTCACACATTGCATTTTAACCGATAAATACCAACAGGGTTCATTTGCCACCATTATGTTCAGAGATGTATCACCAGTTCAGAGACGACAAGGTGATAACCAAGCATCTGTTCATTAGTATTTGTACGTGTTGTATTCTGATATATTCATTTCATCATCTCATCCTACACAACTGGTTCGACAAGAATAAATAACACCTTTCACCGTATCAAACAATTATGAGAAGAACTCATAATATCCACTACTCATAGTACAAATTAGAGAGGAAAGTTGTCAGATCTCGTAACTATCCTCAGCCCATCATCCTTCTTCCCAATTCATACCCTTCCTAATGTTACCTTCCCTAAATAAAGGATACAGTCCTCACATGCATCCTAGCTACAGTTAACAAAATTTACGTTGTTAGGAAATGAGAATGTACACAACGTTTGCAATTCAAATTTCTTTCTGTTTTTTTAATTGTTTCAACACGGTACCTTAAAATACTAAGGTTTGCTATAAAATATAAGATAAGTTAATATTTGTTATCACATTATTAATCATTATAGAGACCAACATTTTCGCTCGATTAAGGCTTAATTAGACGCGTCCTCTAATTTAAAAGCCCTTACTCATTTTTACCTGGTGCAGTGGTTTTCAACCGCCGGACCGCGAGCTTATTGTTCCACTCCTCATCAAATTGATACATATTAACACATGGTTTCATTTCATACATTTCAGCATTTCAAAATTGAGATTAAACTGTATATTTCTTTTTTAAACAACTAGAATAAAAAAATGTGCTAACATCTTTTAAACGTCAAATAAATCTGTAATTTACTGTCATCTTTCCCGTCCTTCAAAGCTTGTTCCTGCAGTTTGCCGGTCCGTGAGTATTAAAAGGTTGAAATGCATTGTTTAATCCATTTCGAAAGAATCTTTTGTTTGTATAAAGTTACCGAAATAAAACAAAATCATGCCAAAACCCATCGTAGATTCCTTACTTCATGAAATAGATAGCAATAAGCTTGCAACAACTTTTTTGTGTTTGTTTGATCAGAGTATGTTCGTGAACCTCGTTTCTATCTTTCACCGATTCTTCTATAACTCGTACGTACATATATTGAAAAGTATCACATTCTCTAACAAGCACGACAAATGCCCCTAAAATTATATATGTAAGGGTAGAAATATATAAACAAGTAAGTTGAATCAGTTAATTCAGAAGAGCACTCCATAACCACAGGCTTGTATCACTTTAAGCTCACATACTGACATACTTTAAATTCAATAGGGCACATAAGTGCATGGAAGTAGCCAAAAAGTTGGACAGGAAATCCTCGGCCTGAGTCAATGTTACCTTAAATTCAAAAGTTCGTAAAACTAAACCAAAGCAGGAAATTGTTTGACTAGAAATTGACTTGACTTGGAATGCCTTGTAGACTGAACAGGGTACAATTATATCTTTTGTGCTTTGGAAATGTTTCTATTCGTGGATATGTAGGTTTCTGAAATAACAAATTCAATTTTTATCAAGTTGTATAAGCTATTTTACGTTTAGCGTTGTATTGAGAATATATTTCTGCATTTTGCAAAACAAGATAAAATATAAAATAAGTAATGCTTACTAGAAAAATAGACTGCAGTCATGCCGGAAATATACTATATTAACATTTAGTTATCGCATAGTAACACTATATTTGTTATTGTTTCAAGAATAGATACCACTGATTATTACTTATTTTACTGAATTTTCGTTTTACGCTTTTGTAATTTAAAATTGCAGTAAACATGTTGAAATCGCGTTATGGTCTAAGCACTGTATGTATCAAGAAAGAGAGACAGCTCCAAACATACTTTTGAACAACGCCTGTGAGAACCAATGCCCTATATGATTCATAATTTTCATATCCTGTACATGATGATCCCAAATGAAGTAGAAGCCAAATTTAATAAGTGTATTCCTCCCATTTAAACAGGGTAAAGGAGGAAAATCTAAAGCTAAAAGCTCGATGTTTGACTACAAACCATAAAAAAATATTTAAAAATAAATAGTAAAAACAGAAATTTATTTATGTAGTTATTTACCAAATAAGTATCACCATATAGATATTAATATGCATGAAATTGACGTATAGTGCAGTGCCATTTGAAAAATTTACAAATTTAAACCAGATTGTGACAACATTGTCAACCTAACTACGTAAAATTCTTACATTATACTTTACGACACGTCATGTTAGGTTAGTTTGACCATGCTTACCCTAAACTGGATTTGTTCCATTGCATGCAACGTCCCTGGAAATGTCCACTGCATGGAATGGATCAAATCGACAATAGATTTGGAGATCTAAAGCAATAATACAGATAGTACAGGAGGAATTAAAATACTTCGTCACCACTCAGATCCGCATGAAAGGTATTTGTTAATGTGAGCTTTAAAGCCTTTTATCATTCGAAATACAGTGAGTTTATTATCTCACCGTATGTGTGCGTAACTGCCTCGTCGATTTACGATTTACGGTGTCACTTTTGTCACGTCAGCCTGTTTTACGTTGGTTCGGTCTATACGTCATCTTAACTTGTAGTATGCAATAAAAGAGCTTTGGCTAAACTGTTAAGATTTACACCGAGACACTGCTAAGCTTCTAGCCAGCGATAAGTTGAGGCCAATTCATAATTTGCGTACGGAAAATATGACTTGGCCTCAACTTAGCGCTGGCTAGAAGCTTAGCCGTGGATTGTAAAACTGGGGGTTAGTCGACGAAGGCGATAAAGTGTGTCACTTTGGTGGCCCAGCTGGGCCATCGATCTGAACGGAAGTAATTTCTACTTTGCTCGAGTATTAACTTTGGTCAGTGCTGTCATTTTACCATATTACTTTAGATGGTCCACTAGATGTAGCTTTAAGCAAAACAATCTAACTCTAAATTCTTCTCATAGGCTATGTTAGATCGTAAATAAATGAAAGGAAGTGAATGATATTTGCGAAACAGTCACTATTATTATTAATTCTTTTCAGTGATGTTTAGAATCTACATTTCTTCGACGGAGAAAACTTTCAAACAGTTGGAATGAACCCAGAGGAATTTGCTGTGAGATTGAAAAGGTGTTTCTATCAAATTACAATATGTACTCCAAGTAATAATTTAAATAACGTTGATGTCTATGCTGTCTTACTGGAGGTATATGAACCAGAAATAACACCCCCTCCGAAAAAAAGGAAATGGAAAATTAATATCAAAATCGTAGATAAAAGTTGGCAAATGTTAGAATTATTTTGAGGAAAATGCTATTTGAAACAACGGTTGAAAATTGATTCCGAAATTGTAGGCTCTATTCTGAGAAGGTTTACAAAATCGTTTAAGACATTAAAACCATGGACAATTTCGTTGTGTTGCTATGGCAATATCATGAGCCTGTCCAAACAGCTCGGTTGCTAACGTGAGAGCATCACTGAAAATAATTACCTTGAGGTAAAATAAAATATTTTAAAAGTTTAGTCACAAGCCACGAACCAATTACCTACAAAGTTTCGAACTGAAGACGTACCACAGAATGAACAAATGGATGTATAACGCTGGACGTTCATGTTATATTTATTTGATGGCCTTTAGCAAGGGTGTCGCCAGCATTTTTTCCCAAGGGTGCGCAATACTAAAGTCATATATATATATATATGTGTGTGCATGTGTATGTGTGTCACTGTTGTAGTCACAGATGCGGAAGGAATTACAGGAATCATGAAGAGATGCAAATTATATTTATAGCATAATATGCGTCATCAATCATGGCCAAATGAGGCTACAGAAAAAAAGGTACGGTTACCATTTCAAAACTGATCTACAGAAGTCATGACAAGATGCAGAAATTTCATTGTTTAGAGATATTGTGAATTTAAACGGCATAAAATGAATAGAGATTTACTCTTATGACTTTTCAGATGACTAGTGTTAGAAATATACTGTGTGAAAACATGGTTTAATGTACTTTTGATTAACGGCATTGGCCTACCGTTAAGTAATAAATATATTAACTTGCTATATCCTGGCCATCATTCAGCTACAGATGAAATAACACAGAAAACTCAACAAGCCAAGAGGAAAGGAACCACCTTCAGTTTTCTTTTGTGTCGCGGTAGCTCTGCGGTTGCTCGTGCTATCTCTTGCTCACTTCTGGTGCTTGCTGTCTCCGGTTCGATTCCGGCTCGTGCCATGTGGTTTTGTCGTGGACAAACACCGTCTGCTTGGGTATTCTCGGGGTTATTAAGTTTCCTCCCACTTTCTTCATTCCACCAATTCTCCCATCACGATCCATTTGGCTTGAGCCAAAGTTACTTAAAGGCCTTTAAAAATTCACAAATTCAGGTTCGTTTTAAGGGCCCTTAGTAATAAGGATTCATTTTTAAATATAAGCCTACTTAAAAATAATTGACAAATCACTATCACCAATGCTATTTTAGAAAGTAGGTTGGAAAATACTTCAGAATATCTATCAAATGAAGTAATCCATAATTTGAAATTATTTGTTACTGATTAGAAATTTGAAGTCTTGGGCTATGCAGTCTTAAGCTGTGAACTAACTTTAAAATATCTCGACTAAATAATCAGCTTCAAAATATGAAATATTTTATTTTATAAATATTACTATGTATTAGATGGGCCACTTTTGTATATGTTAGTATTATTCTTGGTTTTAAAAAAATGAAAAAGGAAGATGAGAGTACCAAGGTATCGTAAGTAATTACTTGAAGAGAATGTGCATATTATGATTGGCTTCTTCGTGTTTTTAAACTTTGTACAGTATATCACTTTGTGTGGGAGAGAGATATAGGGTAGACCGGGGCTATTTGAGTATAGTAAGAGAAAAGTCAAAGTTTCCCAAAACCGACGTACTTTAGAGTTTAAATAATTATGCCATAATCTATGTACATTATAATAGTACAACGTATTAAAGAATGAAGAACATGTTAAATCATGGAAATTCTGAAAACGAATTTAAAATGGCGTAATTCGAGACTAGTATTAATCACGGGGCTATTCGGGTTGCTCAGTGGGCTATTTGGATCTTTAGCTGTATCAACATTGTTAACATTAATCACAATAGCGCTCATGTAAATTCTCAAATTATACCCTTTTCTATATAATGTGTGAAAAACATAACATTAATAAACATTTCCCCTCAAACCTGTTTGTTTGAAAAATCTCGAACCAGCGAACAAAGAGCTCTACCTTAACGTAAACACTATCTGATAAGGAAACATGACAAGCCGGTGGTAGATGGTGGAATGTATTGTCCAACTGCGTTGTAAGAGACTATCACAACGACATTCTCACCTCTTTCGACGCTAGTGAGAACAACCACCTCTTGTTCCCCTTCTTGGCAATGACCTTGCTTGGGTTGTTGTTAAGAGGAAACGCTGTTTTATTCTCATTGTATGTAATCTGTGGTTTTGTGTTGACACTAATCGTCGAAGTAGCAGATTTCAACAGTTGAAAAGATAACTCACCGCTTCCTTACAGCACGAGCTCTTGACGGAGCAGTTTGCCCAAGCAGACGGCGAAGTCCCCCAAGTTTTTCGTAATGGTAAGTTCGGATGTCTTTTCATGAAACTTGAAAATCTATTTTCACCAGCTAATCCTTTGTTTCTCCAAGGATGCGTAATTTGATTTATTATTACATATCGATGAACAGCTTTACGAATCGTTTCAGGGGTGCAGTCTAGTCATAATTCGCAACATGAACTCTTCCACCTGTTCTTCTGTCAGTACTGTGGGTGTCCTATGGCTTCGGTTTTGAACTTTGAACTATTTCATCATTATCATCGAAGGTTAGTCTCACCCTTTCGACCTACACTTTCCTTCGCAAAGTTTCAAATTTACATTGCAGAGCTGCGAAGCTCAGTGTAAACTCAAATCACCTTTTGTTACATTTTGGATGGCCTTCTCCATGTCCTCATTATTTCATTCGTTGTATTTATGTTTTGATTTGTATGTCCGAACCATCTAAAAAGAAAATTAAATGTTTTGTTTTACATACATGCATCATGTAGGATAAACCATAAATACAAAATTCAAATTCATAAATTAAATACATTCACATAAGTTTACACCTGACTCAAATAGCCCCATTTTTTTCGACTCAAATAACCCCGTTGTGCACTTGCTTACGTAGGAACGTACTACCTTCACATGAGACAAAGGAGAGCAACAAAAACGGCGTTTATAACATGCAGACATTCTGTTTTACACGTACGGTAATAATTTTACAAATATATGCATTTCCACAGGTTCAGCACCTTATATCCTACATCCACTATTTTCTATCAGAGCAAGATATGAAGTATTGCAACTCACCTTGCTCAGAATAGTGGCAAATTCACAGCAACTGATAAGAAAGCAGCAGATCAACCACATACACACCCTTCCCTTTGCCAACGAACTCACAACTGAAGCCAGGTTGAGCGTACTGATACGCATACTAAATGCGCAGTATTTTTTTTTTCTTACGATTGACCCACATAGCCCCGGTCTACCCTATACATCTTTTGTTTTTCAATTGTTTTTCTAGAATAACTTCTATCAACTTCATAAAAAAAAAAGAGTACGATCAAAAATGAAAAAAAAAATAACAAAAGTTACATGAAGGTGCAATAATGTCATTGGCGTTTTAACTTTCAACGTTTTTATAAGGCTTTTTTGTGGGTATAATTTGACATAGCAAAAAATGAATATGGCAATAAACCAGGAAATGTAAACGGCAGAATCTCAAGTATCTTGAAACGAAATGCATTCAGTGAAAAGCATACACAATTAGAACATACACTGAATATATGTTGAATAATAGAAAGTACAAAATCTGAAATCTAAGGGGGATAAAATGACCTTTAGGCTTCTCAGACTTAGACCAAATTCTGCACAAAGAGAATAGATAGAAACTGATTAGGGCATTGTGTTACCTTGATCTGTAAGGAGATTGTGTAATTAAAGTGTGTACTTATACTTACGTGTTATTTGCCTCCGTTGTTTGTTGTGAAAATAAATATTACAAAAGTTTTGACGTTTCGGATATAACTGAATTCTTTTTCAACAAGCGCATGTAAAAGATAACAAAATCACTTTGCGAATGAGTACATTGTCCTGAAGCCGTTACAAATATACATTCATCTTATTCTGTCAGCCTGAGTCAAAGGTGCCAGAACGTCATAAATAAAATAAAATTTAAAAATTCAATTGAATTAATTTATCACCTTTAGACATCTTTGGCTCACGCCAGGATAAGAAAGGGAAGAGAACAAGGAAGGTAGCGGCCAGGTCCTTATTTAACTTTTATTTCAGCCCTAATTGTAAAAGAATATGCCATGTTTCCCCGAGCTCATCATCTACCTTGTTTCATAATAGTATTTTGTTGTTCCTCTTAATTATCTTTTGCGGACTGTTCCTGAAGAAGAATACAGTTGGACTTGAAACGTTGAATCTTTTTTCAAAGAAACAACATACATCTTTCGACCACACCTAGAACTGGATCTTTGAATATAAAATTTCGATATTTTAACTATGTCTTAACGAACCTGTTTACGTTGTATCTTATGGGTAACTAGTGTATACAGTGAAAGAAGAAGAACTCCCACACTTTACTCAGACCACAACGGGGAACAAATGCATCTAATTGTATGCTAAGTCTGAATAAGATAAGAAACCATAGAGCAACGGCAAGACTAATGAATGGTAGAATATTTAAATTACTGATAATGGTTATACAGTACAGGTAAAGGTAGGCCAGTTACAAGACCACAATCATGAAGAATACGATACAATGGCCTTTGACAGTAGAATACAAAGCTACTGAGAATTGAATCATATCTCATATGAACATCATTACGTTAATAGTACCTCCAGACGGTAATGAACCATTGAAGTAATATTCTTTGTAATATATTTAGTCAGCGTAAAATATCTACACAACTTTATTAAGATGTCATAAAATTAAGTCGAAATATATTGTATTTAAGAGAGAAAAGAAAGATACGCTCAAGTATTCTTACAAACTGATATTACAATTCGAAAAATTGCCATACGATGGCATACAATAAAACTGCTAGAACAAAGGGAGTACTGAAAGCAGTAGTTCGCCTATCACATCCCGTATTCACATTACGGCGACGAGAGTACGTACGATTTAGATACTGTTTGGCATCTAAGTACATAACAGGAAGGCAGGTCATCACATGTGAACTTTTCTAGTTCAACAGCAATGTTTCTCTCAAGTTTTAGAAACTGACGGACCATTGCGTTCAGCGTTGGTGTATTAGTTGGAAACTCCTGGGAATGATCTCAGCTGTCGCTGATTCTGACTGAGGTTTCTCCACAGTTTTCCTCAGTCAACCGTTCGGTGTACCATTTCTCACCCCAGATCTCATAGGCTGTCTCTGTTAAAGTTACAACATTCCGTTTATCCGGAATATCTGTAATAACGATGGGATTACCTTAATAATCTTTTAGCTTAGCCTTGAGATGCTCATATTCCGAAATACGAATTCTCCTAACAAAATGGTTTATTCAATCACTATGCTAACAAGGGACCCTCAGAAGCTTCGCTTACTTGTTTTCCTTGAATATTAGTTTATCCTTATAACCTACATAACAAGATCGGCAAAGTACATGCTAGATTTAGACTACTCAGGTTTGCTGCACGTATTGACTTAGGTTTGAGTGCCGTACTACTCAGCTTTTTATAGCTATGGACAAATGTTTTAACGCGTGTCTGTAACTGACTTGCAAAAATAAAATATCTTGAAATATCATTTATAAACTTGTTGAGTTCAGGAGGTATACTATTACATACTTTTGCCGAAAATATGTTTTGTCCTCTTTTAGCTAATGAATGGTAATATTTTGAAAAATATAACTTTTCGTTGGCAAAAAATCTAAGTCCAAAAATATCTCTAAGTCTGTGCTTCCCAACCTTCCGGGTAACCTAAAAATATTTAACGAAACTTTTTATTTTAATCTGGTCTAGGGTAAAATATTAAGTACAGTAGTATTGTACAGTAGATAAACAAACAATAATTCATCTATATATTTTTAAAATGCTGAAAAGAAGGCTTGTCCAGTCCGTCCGTCCGTTTTACTGGACTGATTTTGATAATTCTTTTTTTTAAATATCATATAACGCGTAGAGGAGCCAACATGTTTTTTATAACACGTAGATGAGCCAACAAGAAACCGCATTCCTCTAGGTCAAGTCTCCAATGAAGAAGAAGAGTTTCAATAAACCAACAAATTCAGTAATTGCCTTTGTTAGTTTTCTATAGAATTTTTCAAATATTTCAAAAAGTGTTCTCACCATTACACAGCTCAACACGTTGAAACGGACATTATTCGACACCATAGAATGAATACTGTGTAAGGGCTCAACCTCTAATGTACCCACTATTCAGTGTTGCCAACCATTATTAAATAGTGAGGATAGAGACAGCAGGATTCAACTACAGTAGTAGGTTTTTAATAAAATTTTACTGATTTCTGCAGAACACCTAACACTGCGTCGAGGAACCCTAGGGTTCCGCGAAACCTCTGCTGGGAATCACTTCTATAATTTGTATATTTCCCGGAGAGGAATGTTTTATAACCCAATGGGAGTCATTAATTTTAATTTTCGTTCATAAATGTTATACATTGGAAAGATACAAGGTTTGATTTAAAAACGGGACTGATGTTATAAATTCCCGTATTACGAGAAACTTACTAATTAAATGTTATCAACTTCAATGTACTTACCTTCTCTACCTATACGGAGTTCACCATTCTCCACAGCAGTGGTTCAGCTCTGCAACCATCACCTTGTTCAACAGCTTTGCCGTTTTCTCTTTCACTGCTTCCACTGGCTGAAAATGGGTCCCCTTTAAGGCACTTACTATATTAGAGGATACGATGGAATCATATGAATCTAAGTCAGAGAGTACGCAGGATGTTTAAACACTGGAATGTGTGTGTTGACTAAAAGTCTCTCAACAGAAAGACCGTAGGGGACGGACGCATTGTCTTGATCCGGCATCCATGTGTTGTTCTTCCAGAAATCCTGTAGTTTCTTTTGCACTCATTCTTTAAGATTTGTCAAAACGTCAATGTAATATTGCTGATAAACTATTTGACACTCAGGCACCCATTCAGTCATAACTAAGACCCGAATGTCAACAGATTTAATATCAACTTTAGTTTTGACTTGCTCATTCGTGTTCTTCAATCGTGAAGAACTAGAGGACTTTCAGTGCAGTGAATGCCTCTTGGTTTAAGGATCACATTGAATGATTCTGGTTTTCTAACCTGTTAAAATCTTATTCAGAAGTCTGGTTGAACTCTAAACCGTTATAAGATGTCAGAGCAGATTTCTGTCCGTGTGTCTTTCTCCTGTTGATCTTTCCACTAAGCATGGTTTCGGTATCTGATCAACACAGCACTCACTTCACACAGAGCTGAAAAGCAAACAAGACGCACGTGAACACTGTAGACTTCTAAAACTTCGAGATCGATAACTTCTACCCG
The DNA here is from genome assembly GCA_022664845.1 of Lepisma saccharinum. Taxonomy (NCBI): domain Eukaryota; kingdom Metazoa; phylum Arthropoda; class Insecta; order Zygentoma; family Lepismatidae; genus Lepisma; species Lepisma saccharinum. The sequence continues at coordinate 12,800 of JAGDQP010015937.1, read as the reverse complement.
CCATCCCTCTACCTCGCCCATTGTAGAAACTAGAGGAGTAATCCGGCTTTTAAATTGCCAGAGCTCTCGTCAAATTTGAGGAAAATGTTCTAAAGACATTCGCCAAAGCTTTTGTCTATAGTTGTCCGTGTAGGAGAAATTTGAACGACGTCGTTCTGCTCTCTCCCAAGCAGGTTCGATTAACTCGAAAGTACTTGTTGAACAAGCATTTAATATCGGCAACGTTGTAGCATAAACCCAAGGCCAACGGCTGAGTTAGTTTTCGCTGTAGAGCGATTCAACGTTGTAAGTATGGGGGAGGCTGAAATGATGTTCTATAAGTATGCAAAGTTTCATTAAAATCGGTGAGTTACACTTCCGTAAGTCTCCTTGTACCCAGTGAAGAAAATGTGCCCCAACCCCGAAGAAAATGCGTCCAATTTTTGTTGCCATTGTCCCGGCATCGGGGGTGTGACAGTCGGGAAAAAGTCGCATTTAAAGGCCGTCCACCGGCGGCCCGACGCCAAATGGGCGCGTTATGCAAAAAATCCTGTTGTCAAAGTGGACTAAAGAACGAAGCTAGGAGTGATCGAACTAGCCCAAACTGATCCTTTCAGTGTACCAATCACTTCAGTACATTTTGTGAAAATAGTTGGGTAAAAGGGTGGGAAAGTTTTTTTGCCTCCCTTCTCCCGACTATGGGGTTGGGATTTGGCCGAGACTGAGGAAAATGCCGACCATGTCCTAACAAGGTGGGAATATGACTTTCAAGAATAGTCGCGAAGAAGGCGGGCCACCAACTATCTGAGACAGCAGAAAACAATTGCAATTAAAATCAGTGATAGTCACGATACATCTACAATAATCATTAATTTGTTCATTATAGAGATTAAAAAAATCAATTGCAAATGTCGGTTAGCATCGTCGGGCTTCACTCGGCACTTGTTTTGAACCCGTCTCTACACCGACGGTTGAAATGTGGGCGGCAGCATTTGTATGGGCCGAATTCTGGCCGAGGGCTGTAACTCTCTAATATTAAAATATGCTTATTACATTAAAACATATTTATCTCTTAATCTCATTCGTCTTTTACAGAAATCTGTAGTGAAAATATAAAAAAATACAAAGCAAGCAAATAAAATGAAATTAACTACATTTTTCATGTTCTTATTTGCATGTTGAAAACACTGAATTTTAAACTATATTTCAACGAACATTTATTTTCATTAAATATGGCATAGATTTCGCTTTATGTTTGTTTTCTACGGCGACATTTTACAATTATTGAGAAATACAAATTTAATAGTGCAGCGATGATCAAGGTGTTAAAGAAGAAAAACTGCCCATGAGAAAGGAAAAGAAAAGTCTTCTTTATTTTTATTTGTACATGATGGTGAACAACGCGTAGCAACTCCATTCTAGACTGCCTGTTAATACAGATACCGTAAAAGCAATCTCACAACGTGGATCCATGGGTGAGTGGATAAGACGACGAGTTACCAATTAGAAGTGCAAAACGTTCCTGTGTTCGAACCCCACAGCAGCCACTCTGATTATTTACTGTTGGAAAATTAATACCGTAAATCATGAAGAGAACAACGGATAAAATGAAACAAACTGTGTAAACCAATAGACAGGATTCATGCTTTGTTTTGGCCAACTAAACACGTTTCTTATAGCCATTTGCGGGCCGTCTTAGCTGTGCCGACGGCGGCAAACGTCTGGTGCCGGACTGTGACTGTAGGGAGATGGTCGGGCCGACACCGGCCAAAATGAGCGTTTTGCTGGAAGGTTTTTGCTGCTTTTGGGGTTATCGGCCCGACCCTGACCGGCGTCGGCCCAGCGGAGGGTCGACCCTGTTTTTTTTCATTGCATAAGTACAACCCAATTTTCTTTATTCATTGTTTTGAAACAGGACACCTCAGACCCAAGGAGGGAGGATCACACAGACAAATAGGGTCGCCAGGAGCCTAGAGTACCCACGCAAGCATCTAACCTAAACTCTAGCTCCAAACATTTTCTACACCCCAGACGAGCGGCGCAGAAATGCCTTCCAGATTTAAGAATATCTGGGAAAGAGGATTCCAGATCCTTGTGATCGCTGAGAAAAACAATAATTTAGATCGAGGGAGGAAATACCGGTAAGACGACACCTCCAATCTTTTAATTAGACCGTCATTTCATACTCTGAAGTACCAGCTGGTTCAGATTAGCGACATAATAAGAAATAAAACGCAAATCTTTACTTGGGAAATAATCTCAAACGATAATACGCGTAACGACTCATATGTGACTCATACTGTGTCTTTACTCACTTCGAAGTCTACAGAGTGGAAAAAGACCATGTCTTACTTTACCTTAGTAGGGCTTACACCTGTACTCTGGAATCGCAGTTCCTGAAATAAAGACGAAGAACACCAACGAATGACGGTCGCAACTCAATCTAAACGTCGTGTCATAACGCACAAATGCAAATAATATCTATTCACACAAATCACATGCCGGAGTCACTTCATATATCAAAGCAGAATAAGCAGTTATTCCATATATATAGTTCCTTTCTCAAGTTATCACATCTCAGCTGGCGAAATAATCCTACCACTGGCCTACGGACTTATGAACCAACCTAATCTAATTAAAACGCATCACTCAAAACGATAGATTTACCGAAAAACAGAAATAATTTAGTATCGATTGCTGTCAAACTTCACGTAATGATTCGTAGTTAAATTCCAATGAATATCATAGCAAACATTAAATAACTCACTGCACATCATAAATATTACTATACACTGTATGAGGATTATCAACTAATGCCTTAAATCGTACCTGGTTAACTGAAAGGTTTCTATACTACGTTCACGGAACAGAAACACAAGATCGTTCGAAGAAATATAAAAATTTCATAATTCCAATTTATTACACTGAACTTACATAATGCACGCTTTCGGATATGATAATCTCATAAGAATCTGAACAGAATTACTGTTGAGCTGTAGGAACAAACAAATTTGAATCGTCTATCTGGCATACATTGGATTAGTTAAGCAGAAATGAAAGTTAGTTTGTAGGATACAAATGTCCATAATTTCTATAATAATTAATAAATCTTGCTGATATTTTCACAAATTATTTCGAAAACATTGTTATTTAATTTAGAAAAGTTTTATCACATTATTGTTTACAAGCATGAAGTTATTGTCCAAAATACATCGTATAGAAAGAATCAATTTAGTGTTATTAACTGCGTGACGTCATTACATATGTTAACTACATTATACAAATGACGTTCAGAATAAATCTTGAAAAATGCAAAATTAGTTTATAAAATATGACTTTTTTATCGGAGAATAGTGGCTGGAGTTGAAACCAAGATTATCGAACCATGTCGAATAATATTAAATTTACTCTTAACATCAAAAACGGCACGCAAAGATTGTCGAACAGACATGTCGCTAATTTGACTAAGTAATGAAAATATGCGGTAGCTGTCAAAATTGCTAACCGGGAATTTCGAATATTGAAACTTTAGACTAAAATTTGGCATATGATTATTGAAATCTAACGATCCGATACTTGTAATGTAAGAATTCTGTTAATAGCGGCCCCATACTGAAATAAGAACATACTGTACATTCTGACAAATAATCTCGAAACCAAAATATTAAATTTACTGAAGTGAAAATGTCGAAATAATGATGCTGAAAAGTCTCGGTAGAACTTGTATCGGTTTTTGTTCTTACTATGATTTAATATATTACATCGGAACGGACGAAATCAGTCGAAATATTAGCGAAATATATACTAAATTTGGCGTTTATATTTACCACTCGTAGACAGGGCTTAGGAAGTACAGATGACGGAAAGCCCATACGTCCATTCTTCTAGTCATTAAAATTTTAACTGAACTAACATGGCGTGGGAGAGCAGTTCTCCCAGCAAACGGAGAAGAAGGCTGATTCACACCAATCAGCAATAAACAAGTCACGAAGCATTGACTAGGGGCCAATCAAAAACAAGCATTAGATCCAAGTCATTGCTGCGTGACTAACGAAAACCTGGATGGATAACGATTAAAACCCAAAGAAAAATTTAAAACGGAACACGCTCAAAGAGTGTCTAAAACCAACCAAAGAGAATGATCTAAGGAGAACACACAGAAAGGAAACAATACGTAGACTGAGAAAATAAAAGGGGGAGAAAATTAATGAAAATGTAACAGCAACTAGGCTGTTACAGTTTTATCATTTAATTCAATTTCCACCGTTTCCAGAACCATTTTAAATTTAAAAACACAATAATAATAGACTAAGCATATGTTGTAAACCGGTAAACTTTATGGCAAGAAGATCATAACGTTTTTATCATCTGCATTATAATTTAACATGAAAAAGATCACCTGACGATGTGAGCAAGAGAACTTTCGAAACGATCGTCAGGTTCAAAATAAATAAAGCACAACGAATATATAAATATAAAAAAGAGTTTTATTAGTAAAATGTTAGACATAATATGATCAGCAATTGAGAGGAATACACATATATTCTGACTCTCCTTTACCCACACAGATTTTATCATCAGCTTTGGGGCGAGAACATTGCTATTCTGTTCTTACAAACGCAATTTCTCATCTATTATACGTAGATTATGAACGATATATTGCTGATTAGGTTTCGAATGTTTACATGCATCGGTTTTGCCCGTACATGCAACATTATTGTCATCAAGTTCCTGTGATTTTACGATGCTAATGATTTCTACAATATCAAATCGAAATAAGGAAAAAGATAGTTAACTCCGAAAGTAATTAAAAAGAAAGACTAATAAATGGAGACTCTTGGATTGATAGCATGTAAGAGCTACATGAAACAGCTAAACGAAATATGGTCATTGTGTAGGATTACTTGATACGTTACTAAAAATGTTTTATCATATAAAAATAATGATATTGACGAGGTTTTCCCAAAATGTACTATACCTTGCCACACTGTTTTCATTCTTACACAAATAGGTTATCTAGGAATATGTTTAAAGTTTTTGAACACAAAGAAAAGCAATTTTCTGTATTTTGTGACACACATACATATATTTAACTGAGGACGGAAAGAAAACAAGAGAAATATCTTTACAAAACTTTTACAAAGGATGTTATACGTATGTTAAGCCAGAAAAAATAAAAAAAATAATATAATTGGCTTGAGATGTCTCAAAGATCTCTCAAAGGTCTCAAAGATCTTAGCGCTAAGAGCTCTTTTTAAAGTTGTCAATACTCACAGTTCATCTGAAGACTATCCGTAAGTTCAAACGTTGTTGATGATAAGTGAGGAGGGGAGAGGGGGAATGAAGAAACACTTAAGCACTAAGAAGTTGGCGATATTCCAGTCCAGGTATTTTGTAGAAGGATGATGTCCTTGAGCAAGCACTTGTAGGTTCCAATGTACTTGGCACTGTTCGCTCACTAATATCTTTTAGAACACACCTCTATAAGTTTGGTCGATGTAGGTGGTCCAGAACACTGCTCACTTTTTTCTTTGTGACAAAATCTGTAACTATACATATATCCTTATGTCACTTGTGAATTGCTTTATTCACTCAGTCTTTGAGTAACGCATAAAAGTAAGACACCACGAAGTTTTACAAATGGTTTGTCAGAAGTAAATATACAAAATTCATACAGTTTTTGTAACTACAAAAACGAATCTTTTTGTTTGTTCTTCCAAAGAAATTACATGCTTACGTGTGGTAACAATATGACACACACTTTTACTGTTCATTGACGTTCTCCGAAGAATAATTAACTGTTCTCGGAAATCCTTCTTGGTTTTATAGAACCAAATATCCTTCAATTACGTGATCGGAATAATTTTGGTTAACTACTGTAACAATAGCACGTATGTAGGAGACAACTGACTCACATGGTGAACACTTCAAACTTTCAAAACCGACTGACTGACAAAGAAGATGAGTTTTCTGACTCTCATATGGTCACGTGAGCTGTTGTTTGCTACATACCCAAATAAGGTAATTAAGTCATACAAAAGCTAACATATAATTACATGAACATTGGCTCTTACATTATGAGTTCACATGGGTTACACGAATATATATAAGCATACGATAAAATGACACAAAATCGACCTTGAAAGCTACGACTATTAGGTTTTGTATTCTAGCAAACTAAATATGACGAAGACATCAAAATTTTGCGTCGACATCTAAGTGGTTCACCGTCACGCGGCTATACTACCGTGGGAAGAGAAAACAAAACTGTCGTCTGAGTCGTAAGTTACGTATTTTTCTCCCTTCTCACATAAAGAACAACGTGTAACAAGGAGAATATTGACCTTGACAATTTAGGTTTTCATGGGCTATCTAAAGGTTTCCCAACCTGGGATCCGCGGACCCCCAGGAGTCTGTGACAAGCATGTAAGGGGTCCGCAATACTTTTGCATGTAACGATACAATTTCATTTTATAAATAATTTTAAAACACGGTAGTATTTACTACGAAAGCCAAGTTAAAACCAAACTAAACAAATCAAAACTAATACAATTAATAAAATGAACGAACAATAACATTTAATGGACTGATATGGAGCGTACAGGGAAAGAAGAGGGATATGCATGAACGTATTTTAAAGTGCAGCTCTCCCATTTACTTCCAATGGATTTCATATTCTTAAAACCGCTAGAACTTCCTGATTTTTGAGCTTTTGGACCAAAACTTTCTGAGCTGTTAACTGTCAATGGGTGAAGTGAATAAAAACGAGTAAATGTCTATTTTTAATTAAATACTTGGGGCTAAGTGAAGAAAAAGAGAATACACTTTCCATCAGGAGTAAATACTTGTGCTTTGAAAGTAAATGATCGGAACTTTGAAGCAATTACTTAAAAAGGGTGAATAAAAATAAGTTGTAAGTAAACTCTCAATTGATACAAGAAAATACTTTTGAGTAAAAACATCTTTTATTCACCTGATAGGTGAGAGAATACTTTACTCGCGGGTAAACACTTTCGAGTATTTACTTTTTATTCACTTCACCCATTGCGTAGTACTTGTTACGAGTACAAATTCATTTTTTTTTAAAGTGCATATTCGCCTTTTTTTCCTGTACGTTTCGTATGATCATTTATCCTCAAGTTGAATTTTTACTAGAATCTTGAACTACAAAGAAATGGAACAGCTAATATAGCCACTAACAGCTCCTGGATGTGGCCTTCCTCATTTTAGATACTGTCTTTCCCCAAGGATTTGTTGCTTTACAAACCCTGTGTAAGCCATGCACCAAAATGAAAGCAAGGAAATAGTCTGAACTTCTGATAATTATTTTTCGATATTTTTATCTTTTCTGTCATGGAGTGGCGTTTTGTTGAAGCTGGAGGGAAGTAAAAAGGAGGGAAGTACACTTGACGACAAAAACATGAAGACCTTTAACCTCACCACCACCTGGAGTTCCCTTAGTTATCGCCAGAACCTTCCTCTTCACTCCAAAATTTTCACTGCATTATGTAACAAGACGGGAAGAGATCATGAACATTACGTTTTGAGGTACGCTGGCTATCTCGTGGAAGAGTCCTGACTCGCATATTTGAGCTACGTGATAATGAGAGACTTTTAGGGTTGATTCGAAATTGCAACCAAAACTCAAGGACTACTTAAGTGATTTTTCTTGGTTTTCAAAAAATTCTAATTCGTCAAATATTTTCTCATTTCTGAATACATCAAATTCAAGGCTCCAGTGTCACTGTATTTTTAGTGAAAAAAAAAATAGCTACAATTTGGGCCCCCGAATCGCTAGACTTTTGGTTTTATCTGCGGTCTTTGTATCGTGATATTTCGAGAAAGAAATTTTCACATCTGATCTCTTTCGCGACTACTTGTGCGAGTCAACATAATCTGTACTTGTATGTATGAAAAGTGAGTACTAAAAGAGACTTGATATCGAACCAGTTCTCCGCTGAAAGTATCTGCTTTCAAGCCAGATATGAAAAAAAGTTGACGGATGCAAAACGTCGCCAGTCATCACATTGAAAAAATAATAATAGTAGGCAAACAAACTCAATAATTTTTATTATTATTGCTATTAATTTGAGACCTGCAGTATTGTTAGTAAAATGTGCCCAATTGTACTTTCATTTAATGAAATTGTACGCTTTTTACATGTACATTACCCTATTGATACTGTATATTACCCTATTGATACCGTATGTATGATGTTTTCTTTGGTTGGAGGAGCAGGGGTCCGCAAAGAAACGAGCATGTAATCAAGGGGTCCGCAGCCTGTAAAAGGTTGGGAAACACTGGGCTATCCAAATACAAATATACATGATACAGTAACATAAAATGAGCATAAACGACTGTTAACGTATGGTTTAATGTGCTTTTGCTTTACATATAGCAACTATATAATTTCTGCGTAGAAAAAAGGGTGACTCAGGTGTTCATGAAGGCATCGCCGGCTACGATCTCTTAGGTCTTCCCACTTTGTGCTCGTAGCATGTACTGCAGCGAACAAGTTTAGTTGATCTTTTCCCCGCTGTGGCGCTACTTACAGGGAATGGACAGTTTGACAGAAAATAACTATCGGCATGTAACTGAATGAAACTTTAACAAGTTTACTGTGCTGTGGTTAAGTAAAAAAAGTTTTCATATGAGTCGTTCACGTGCGACATGTGTAGGCAACAGTTTCACAAAAGTCGCTTTCGTTTTATAATTAAATTATGGTGATTTAAGTTTCCGAAAATCTTGAATTCTTACAGAACAATGCTTAAGAAACGAACGTTTATGGTAAGAAATTTAAAAATCCCTTAGAAAATACTATTCACTAAGTTGCAGACTAAAACTGTGTGAAATTAGTATGCTGCTGAAACAGATGATATATAATTCAGCTTAACATTGTTTAGTACACTACACAATATTCAACCAAAAAAGCTCATTTGGCATAAACAACTTATAGCCTCAGTACTTTAAGGCAATCACGATGCCTATATCATTGCATTATGCTTATTATGTATTTATTTCTCACTTGTAGAATGTATGTATTTATTTCGCACTTATTTCTCACTATATAGAATGAAATTAGCATCTACTGCTTTTCTGGGAATTTGAAGTTCGAAAGAGTTCAAGGTACAAATCATGTTTCTTGCCATACTCATCCAAAATAAATGCGACTCAACTCTTTTGAGCTTGATATACAAACGAAATGCGTCAAATGTTACATATGTGCTACCCCTCGAAAGAACTAGCAGAGATAATGCATTTTGTAAAGAAAGCGTATGATTTTCTGGCCAACAACGTTTGGGGAACTTTTCTATTTTATTGCTTCCTTTTCGCAATTTCCTCATATTTGCAGTATTCAGCTTTGGAAAACCATACACTGTAGCTGTAGTATTGCGAAGTCCTTATTCGCCGCATAACAGAGAAACACTTTTAAAATATTTCCTGTGCCAAATAAGGAAATGATATTTTCTGTATCACATAATTTCTCAAATATGCTGTTAAAACATTTAGAAAATAGTTTAAAACCATAAAAAAAGTCCATAATACTAGTATTCCCACATATTTTAAAAGGTTCTTTTATCTAATACAGAAACCCACAAAAATAATTTTATGTATTCTTGTAATGCTTTCTTACATTTTGAACATGTTAAAAGGTATTCATTGCATTAAAACAATGGAAATCTTATAACTTGAGAATATTTGTAAACATCTTAAAACCATATGTGAACATAAATATTATTTTTCTAGAGTATTCATATAGGTCTATTTTTAAAATATGGATACTACTAGAAATATGTCTTGTCAAAAACTTCAGTCGGACCCCCAACTTCTTCAGATGTAATATTGTAGCATCTCCCAGCACTTTTACCCAGGCACCATCGCTGCTCATAATTTAAAAATACATATATAAATTAAAAACAGGTCACACAGCAATGACAAGCATAAAAAGCTGAGTTAAGACTGAAAATTTGGTCCATATTGGATTAGACTGGAAGTGGATGATACAGTTTTAAGTGTTCGCTTTGCCTGACATTGATTAAACATTCTAGTATGGCTAAATATAGAGCTCATTGGATAGCACTGATGCGGTCATGTGACACGAGAAAATTAGTGGTACCTGAGTGATGTTAAATATAGTTTCCGCCTTTACAAAAGGAGCTTGCTAGTCAAACATTGGGAGATGTAATATGCCCGTACGAAAGAATTGTTTCATAAATATTTTGTGAAAAGTTTTTCCCGCCCTATAGAAAAACAGGTAAGTGAGGTACCAGGATAAACCTACGAAGTGACGGGAAATTTTCTCCCCCTTTCCTCCCCTACAAAACACTCTTGAAAGCCACTATCAAGTAAATGGATACGTTAGTAAAGGATTGTTTTTACAGCTAATTATTTGTAGTGTTCCTTGTGAATGCATTGATTTTAATTTAATTTTAATAAATTTGAGGTTAAGAAACAATTCCATTTTTGTGGATAGTTAGCAAAACAAAAATTCGTTGCTCTGTTCATGTCTATAACATTTTCCAGCTTTACAACTCTGTTTACAGCCAAAAAAGAAACCAGCTGACTGCTTCGTTGGTTGTATTGCCTGTAAGTAACGCCACAGCGGCCACCAAGAGAACTACATCGTGTAATCACATTTGAACCGTACGGGAAAGCACTAAGAGATCGTAGCCGGCGATGATGAAGGCGACTAGATTTTGTCAATTTAAGCAAAATGGGTGGTGGTGAGACGCACTTTCTTAACGTTTCCCACAATGAGTCGCATTAACAACCTGGTGACGAAACAGATTAACGTTTCACATACGCAGGTATAAACCAAGAATTGCGATCATGTAATCTGAATACTAGATACTACAATAAAGAGAAATTGTCACAAATTATGCTTGCCAATTTTTTTTAGTTAAAAATACCCGAAAGAATGATTATTAAAATTACCGATTAATATCACAGCGGTGATAATACGATATGAAAATCTTAAAATATGTTTTGATTTATTTAATTTAGTATCTTGAGTAACACTGGGTTCTTCAGCTAGTTGTTTTATAAAGTAAGGAAATCTTGCTTCAAGACTGAAATAGACTACAGAGATCCAATGCTTAGATATTTAAATTTAGTTCAAAGTTTACATTAAAGGTTGATTGAACGACTGCTTGAAAGTTTAGCGATTTAACTTAATTTACTCATATGCAAAGTTCTCGATTGAAAATGTTGCTATCAGATGGCAGGTAAGAGCTTATTGTTTACTGATGTGTAGGATATCTTTGTAATTTACAGTAAGAAGTCGTTCTCATGGATATTACATAATTGTATTATATATTACGTTATGTAGTAACATATTATAATAACTTGCTTATGTCACTATTATATGTTAGGCAATAACTAACTACTTACTAAGAAGAGTCCAAATTCTAAATTAATGTGCTATTCGTGTGATGATTTTATGACTAAATACAACGTGTTCAAACATATGAAGGCCATGAGGGAACACAATAGTAATCAACTGAATAGCATGAATTGAGATAGTACGTTAGGAAAATTCATTCTGTCTTGCTGGCATATGCGGCTTCCCTTAAAAATAAATTGCCAATATGTTGCTATCTGTTGTTTAACTTGAACTCTTTCCACAGTTCAGCTCACATGAGTGTTACCATTGCATTTCTCTATTCAATTACACGGAAAAAAATGAATTCTAACCTAGTGAAAATTTTGCTAGGTTAATGACGAAAAGGGTTGTAGGTAACCGACTAGTTGTTTATCACAACACATTTCAGAGATGAAAGTACCGGATACTGTAGGTAAATGGTAACCCACTGAAAAAGGTTAACGGAAATTTGGTTAAAAACAACCAACACGTGGGTAGTAATTTACCTACAAGTTGGGTAAAGGAAGAAATAAACAACCAACACGGTTAATTCAAACAATGTGACTAACCCACTACTCGGTTATGTGAACCGTTTAATGTGTAGGTACATTTAACCTTGTAAGAGTTAGTTATTATTTAACCCAGATGGCGGTTAGTTGAACCGAGTAGAAAATTCTCGTGTCGTTTGTCGTCTGTTGAAATTTGAAAACGGCGAACTGGAGAAAGTGTTGTAGCGTTCAGATATATATTATGATAAAAAGAAGAGAGAAGAGATCGTGCAATTTAAAGAGTCCAGTAATACACGCAGACGTTTGAAGGTAAGTGTGAATCTTCTTCGTTAATTACTAAGCTTATATGATTCACTTGAATGTAAATAGATCTTAATAATAAAGCATTTTGTGGGGCCCACTTCCATCCTACGTTCCAGATATTCATTTCAGAAGCTTTGAGCAGTATTTAGTGTAGTTCTTTACTATTATCTTATACCAAGTTACTGAATTTTATTTAATCTATGCTATTATCTTTTCGACTACAGTTCCGAAGAGGGGGGGGG
>JAGDQP010015936.1:13121-41590 GCA_022664845.1 Lepisma saccharinum | reverse complement strand
TGACGTCAAGGTTCATGTACAATCTTGCCTCCCCGTCAATGACCTCGTGACGTCAGGTAACAAGCCCTATCTTGCCTCGCCGTCAATGACCTCAAACAACATGTTCTAACTTGCCTCCCAACAATGTGGCAACGTTGCACACAACATCTGGCAACAACGCAGGTCAATGACCTCTGTCACGTAATGGAAATTTCCAGACGCCAACTCACCGTAAGAAGTGGACGCTATCTTAAAATACAGTGTTTCTTGCAGAAACGATTGCGTAATATCTTTTCCCACCCACATTTCACTCGTCTACGTTGCTCAATCGCCGCCATCTTAACATTCAGTATTTCTTGCAGAAACGATTGCGTAATACCTTTTACCACCCACATTCAACTCATAGCCTTGGACAACCATCCCTGCTGACGTCAACAGCAACCAGTTGCGAAACCACTGGACTACGACGGTCAATCGCTATCATCTTAAAAATTCAGTGTTTTCTTGCAGAAACGATTGCGTAATACCTTTTCCCATTTCACTCATAGCCTTGTAGAATCACCCCCGCCGACGTCACCACCTACCATCAACCCACTCGACTACGTGGCACCTGACGTCACCTACACATGGAGAAGGTCAAACTAACCCCAAAGGACCTGTACCCCACTACCTTACCCGATATCTACTGTTTTTCCATTCTGCTTTTTTATTGTTTCAAGTTATGAATTAAAGTTACCAGCTACCGCAGGGAACATTAAGAAGCTTCTTGTAGAGTTAAAGATCTGTGACAACAATTCACACTATATAATACAGTATTGTCGCATACTGTTACGGTAAATACATGTACATAGTAAAGCTACTCCTTTAAAGCAACGACCAAGTGCTTCACCTTTATTTGTTCAGGTGGACTAGTAACGTAACTAACAATGTCGTGTGACCTCGTGTTGCGTGAAGACGCATGTGTCCATGATTTTATATAGGTGACATATACGGTACATAGTGAGTAAACCCAATAAACAAAGTAAACATGACGAGAGAGGTTGTCTTGAGATTCGATTTTAAAACTTTACTATCCTAGTTGGTAAGAGGGAGGAAATTTTTCTGTCAGGAGCACAAGGACACCATAATATTTTCCTATTATGTCGACTGATTTTTATGCCAATTTTTTTGCAGACAAGTCTAACGGAATACAAGCAATCGAAACATCTGGTATTTAAAATAATGGGTTAGCAACACTGACACCGCGAACTAGTCTAATCAAAACCTTTCAAACGACACCTCTATACATCTTGTGGTTTCTGATGTCAGTGAGATGTATTTTTGGACACGGACAGAGTGACGGAGTAAGCAGGATTGTAAGGTTTCCTTTTGTTAGTTACGCTATCAGCAGTCCTAAAAGGAGCATATAGAATTTGCCCTGAAGCATCGAACCCAGGTACCGCATTTGTAGTCTAATAGTTTACACAGAATATCGTCCCAAATCGGTCCAAAACTGGGCCCGTACCGGCCAATATCGCCCGATATCCTGTTTCCATCTAATGTCGTGCATCTGGAAAGCGTTTTCTGGGTAGAACATTAGGAAATGTACTCTTTACGGGATGGTTCTAGATGTTTTCTGGTTTCGCGAACGGTCAATTATAGTTCAACGTACCACACTTTAATTTATTTCTATCCAGACATTTTGTATTCATGGCAAATTTCATGGCACCCCATCCATACAAGAAAAGGAAATGATTGGATTACGAATAACTTATACTATTTATTGCAAGAAAATAGCTGTTTTATTAATTAATTTACTACCATCTGCCGATGTTACGTTATAGTTCAACTATCTAGACCAGCGTTTTTCAACGTTTTTCAGGTAGCACGACACAAGATCGAATGTAAAAAGAACGTATGTAAAAAGAGTGAACGACAAAACAGCGACTCCAGAAAAGCGACTACAAATAGGGCGAATGACAAAAAGAGAGGATGACTAAAAGGGCGACTGACAAAAAGGTCGAATGACAAACAGGGCGACTGACAAAAGGGCGAATGACAAAGAGAGCGAATAACAAAAAGCGTGAATGACAAAAAGAGCGAATGACAAAAAGAGGGAATGACGAAAAAGGGCGAATAACAAAAAGAGTAAATGGCAAAAAGAGCGAATGACCTTTTGACGCAGGGCCGTTCTGTCTCGGAACTTTCTGTGCTCGTCCTTTTGTCCGGGCCCTTCTGACGTGCTACCGGCTCCACAAGCTTATAACAATTAAAATAGGTGGACATACATTGCATGATAAACTCTATTATTATTATTGACTATTAGTTATTTGAATAACACATAGAGATAATTTTGTAACTATAATCTCCATCATAAAACTAAAGATTCTTAAATTTTAATAATAGTCTTTTGTCTTCAGATCTGAATGCTCCCAGTTCTTCGTTAGGAACCACCTTCCATTTGTTCTGTTTCACAAAAAAAAAAACTTTCAGCACAGGGTTGCACGATAATTTACATTTAAAATTTCAAACGGCTGCCATTTTGAAGGTTTTAGTTCCATAATGCTGATTTTCATACACAACTAGGTTATTATAAATAGACTATCCATTTTTGTACCAAGTTTTGTTCCAATCGGTTCATGATTTTGGAAGTTTTAAAAGTTTAAACGGCCACCATTCTTAAACTTTTCTTCCAATCATGAACCCATCCAAGACCTTTACACAACCAATTTTTGTGCCAAGTTTGGTTTCAATCCTTTAAAAATTACGGCATCTCTCTCTCTCTCTCTCTCTCTCTCTCTCTCTCTCTCTCTCTCTCTCCGGTAGTATTCGTGTCTGGAGTTGACGATCGGAGAAATTATATAGAAAATGAAACACAAGATTGCTACACTTATAAATACTCTTACCTAAGTTCAATAGGATAAAATTGAAATTCAATAAATACAAGAATGAACTACATTTATTTACGATTTTTACATTTACATTTAGATTTTCACCACCGTGAAGTACAATTTTACTTAACATTTGATACTTAACGTAACATTTGCTGAAAAGATCATTACATAGGGTCTATATCAAAGTTACTACTATTTCGAACTAGTTGTTTTCAAGAGTGTAGTACACAAAAAACCTAAAGTGATAAAACTGAAGTTCTTCACGACTACCTTTACATATTGTATCGCAACAAAACGAATCGATAATTTGTACCATTCAGATAGTCTGACCTCTTTGAAATAATTACAACCATCAAAGTATTCCTAATTTGTAATAATTTTGAGAAGCCAGTTAACATATCCTGTTTATTAAAAGCATACAATTTCACCATTAAACAACAAACAATTACTAACAATTTTAGGTCAGCGAACATTTATACAAATAGATAATTAAGATTTGTCGTTATAAAAGTGAGGTGGCAACACTAGATGCGAACGTAGTTAACCACAGTTAACCACAAGTAAAGGCTATAAAATCGTTCGATTGTAGAGAAAAATCGTGGCTATCTGCCGGTAACTTTCACATCATAATTTTAAACTGAACTTAATAAAACATATTTCTAGACAACAAAATGCTAATTATAATCCAGTATGATGTTTTAGGCGAACGAATGAATTTAAACCAAACTAAATCTCCAATTTATAGCCAAACTAAAAGTCAATTCAAAAGTGCAGCAGCGCTCTTTCACGCTAACAAGAAAATATGAGTTATTATGTAAGAAATGCAGTATTTAATAAATAATGAAATTGGCTATGCACTGTTATGTAATGTAAGTGAACTTTTCTGTTTACTTAGCTACTATTTCTATGTAGTGCAACTCTAATATAAGAAACTTCGTATTCATTAAATATGCCTATTGCCTAATATATAGACGTTAGGGACGTCAGAAAACTACTACATTCTCCATTATTTAAGATATCAATAAAATGAAGCATGATTAAATAACTGGACAGCGTTATGCATTACTAGACCAAGCGCCATTTCGTAAATTTTTTGTATATGGCGAATTCTGTTGGGAAATAATATGAACTATTTTAAAAAATCACTATCACTATCAAAAAAGGGCGAATGACAAAAGGTATTGGCAACGGTTGCTAAGCAACATTCCTAAAGGTTACGTAAGGGCTCATAAACTCTATGTAGACTGAAATATCTCAAAATGAATTTTTGGCGTTTGGTCTAGTGATGCATAACGCTGTCCAATTATGTAAGCAAAATATCTAAATTACAAAACTATGAATATTATTCGATCTCAAATGGAAAACAATCAATAACAATATTTAAACACTATTATTGATTATTGGCCGACGTTAAATCAAACTACATTTATGTTTTAGTTTTATTGCAAGCTTCCTTACGTTTTATTGTTTTTTCAGGTATATTCATTTGTGATAACTAACCCTTGTACTCGTTACCGAGCATACTCTGATAAAGTGAACACTACTCACCGTTGTTAACTACAACACAAAACGTAATCGAATGTATCGGTATTAGAAATGGGTGGCTTTACCATGTCATGGTAGAAAAAAACATAATTATTGTAGTAGTTATAACTTATTCTACACCAACTCAGGACTGTTTCTATTAAAATACCTACGGCTGATATGAACAGCTGATGAAACCATCTCTTGAGAAATAAATAATTTTTCTACAGGTAAGTAGCAGCGCATTTAAAGAAAGTGAAATCAGTCCCATGTGAGAATGCATTTAACAAATAGAATCTAACAAAAGTGTAAAACAAAACAAAATTACAGTTTGTGATTTCTTACTGAATTGAACAAGTTACCATATGAAAAAAAAATGTTTTTTTTTGGCCGCATTCGTCCTTTCGGCAGTCGCTCTTTTTGTAATTCGCTATTTCGGCATTTGCCCTTTTGGTAGTCGCTCTTTTTGTCATTCGCTTTTTTGTTCTTTGCTCTTTCTGTCATTCGCTCTTTTTGCCATTCGCTCTTTTTGTTATTAGCCCATTTTGGCATTCGCTCTTTTTGGCATTCGCCATTTTTGCTATTCGCTCTTTTTGTCATTCGCCCTTTTTCTTATTCGCTTTTTTGTCATTTGACCTTTCTGTCAGTCGCTCTTTTTGTCATTCGCCCTTTTTGTGATTCGCCCTATTTGTAGTCGCTTTTCTGGCGTCGCTCTTTTGTCGTGCGCTCTTTTTACATTCGATCTTGTGTTGTAGAACACCTTTTTCATGCCGCGACCCTCTTTTACCGTGCCTTCTGCCCCGCGACTCCCAAGAGTAATTAAGTATATTAATTAATTATATGGTCACGACTAGACGTTGTGAAATTGCGGAGAATGTTAAATTATATGGTCAGTTAACGTACATTTTGTCCTTACTATTCTGGATAAAAGTAATGAAGTCACTGACATTATCAGTAGTAATGAGGTGAGACCATTACATATCATGTTAAAAGCTCATGTGGCATGGACAAAGACTAGGAATACGTACAATTTCATGTGGCAAAGCTCATGAGGCAATGAAATAGAGATACGTACAATTTCTCCAGAATGACAAAATGTACGTAAACTGACCATATAATTTAACATTCTCCGTAATGTCACAACGTCTAGATTGTAATAGTGTTACAAAAATGTCTAGAAATTTCTCTCAGTGGATATATAATGTTTATTCATTCTTGTAACTGAGAAACAGACCTGTACAAACGAAAGTTTTTTTAATATTTTAACGAAAATTGCTACAGCTGCTCACAAAAGCATGAGTTTTGACATTAAAAATAATTTACGTTGGGGATTCAAGCTCAAAAGTGTCCCTCACGTATGAGAAAATCAATGTTAATTCAGTGGACCACTTTTTCTTGTCTAATTTTATTAATTAGTATCAAGAAATTAAGTCAGACATGATTTGTCTATAAAATATTGTAGCATCTCTCGAGCTCGATCTATTCCACTTTTTAATTTGAACCACAAAGGATGGAAGGGGGTTAAATTTTGTTTAGGAAAACTATTTCCAGAGAGTCAAAAGTGGGTTTTGTAGAAAATTTTATGGAAATATCTTGAAAACTTTCTCTTTCACCGGTCTGTTTTTCAGTTACACGAATTAATAAAGAGTGTATATTAAAAACGTGGTATTTAGGACAAGAATGGATTGAAAATGACTTAATGCATCACAAAAATTTAACCGGACATTTTGATACTGGTTAAATCGAAATAGACTCAGATTTCGAGCTAACCTAGTAAATTTGTGCAGTCTTTTGTAACGTTTTAAATCATTTTGTCCTGTTTTATTTTGCGTAATATTTACATTTTATTTGAAAACATAACAGTTGATTTTCTTTATTTGGCAATAAATATCCTAATTATACTATCAAAAAACTTTTCAACAAATTACATTATCTTTAGTAATTATAAAAATAAATAAAGTAAAGTACCTCCCTTGAAATTTTTTGGTTTTAGATTACAAGACTCTGGTTAAATTTATTTTTTCAACTCCTCTCTGGACCCCTTGGGGGTCGCGACCCCCACTTTGAGAAACCCTGATTTAAACTATTGACGGCGTCCTTACTCAATCATCGAAGCTGTCTTACGTGTCGCGGCACCCTGCGTGAGAAGGTCGTCGTCTTGCTTCAATAACTCAAAAACTAGACATTAAACAAAAAAAGTGCAATGAGATTTTCAGATAGAATTTGTCAAGAAAGAGCAATTTTCGTGGATGTCCGGCGTTTTTCTTATGAGTTTCGAGATATAATGTCCAACGGTGCTACTTTCTTTATTTATCGTTTTGTGGTAAGCAGAAACTAACTACTGCACTGTTCGTTGTACGATCCTCAGAAATCTATAAGAAAGAGTTTGTTTCTTAAAAAAACCAGTAACAGTTACCCACGTGCAGTGAACGTACGTACACTTGTTACCTTGTGGTATCATAAGGATTATTCTCCATAATTTACTGGAAAACGACGCATATTTTGTACATGGACTGTTACTGAAGAAGACTCCTCTGTGTTAAAGGGGTCATTAGAGGAGCTTTTACGCAGTCATTACTTACGATTTACGAAAGAGACTCTTATGTGCTCGTGGTTTTCAGTACAAATTCCTACTAAAAATTCCAATATGCTTTTTTTTTTTTTATTTCTCGTTGCCGCAACATGAACCGGGTGTTATGTGTATTCGAGTTTGCAGAGAGTATGGTTTTCTTCTATTTTTTGTTGTTGTTAGTAATGATGTTTGACGCACGTAACATTATGTTAGGATCAGATGATGCGACGCGAAGCAACAAGGAGGAGGATAATGTTTGCATTAACAAGAGGATTGTTAGTCAGAGAGATATTCCAGTGTTGCCATTTACTGTTTATTTTTGAGAGTTTCCCACGTGCAAAGCTCATCGTGTCAGTTGACTATTTTCATAGAACAGATGAAAAACATATAAAATTTATTGAATTTTGTTTCTTTGTTTCTTACTCTCCTCCAATCTGTTTATCTATCTGTGTGTGTTGTTTCATCGCCGATACTTGACCCGATTGATCCGATCGAGAAAATATCATTAACTGGGGATTTCGGCATCGTATTTTTCGTGCTCTGAGGATAACATCTTCGGTCCTGGTCATTCCTGAAAGAAACACTGTACACGGGAATAATTAAAAACACTGATTTGCGTTCCGGGTTACCGGGTCTAAATCGGACCAGGTCGGATCTGAAGCCTAGACCCTGTAACCCAGTGATCAGTTTCAACTCTGCTCCTTGTACTTTACTGTGAGGTACTGTATATTTATGATGGAGCATACAAGTGTCCCGAAAAAAAAAAATTATGAGTTCAATTTTTGTGTACTTCATATCTGGGTGCTCCGGAGAATACTGAACTTGATTAAGAATTCAAAAAGTTTTTATTCCAAAATCGAAGATAGCTGGAGCCCAAAACTGAAATTTTGAAGCGTTGTCCAATTTTCGATTTTCATAAATTAGTACTACGAAGCAAAACGACTCATTTTATAAAATAGTTAAGTTTAATTGCTTTTTATAATTTCACTAAAAATAAAAAAGAATATACAGGGTGTCTCAGAAAAGCAAGTGGAAGCATATCATGAAGAACAGTAGTTCTTCGAGTGACGCTGACAAATGAGTCTATTTGTATACAGCTAGTTTCGGATCTAGCGAACTATAAGCCCGATTTTGATGCTTGAACTTGCATTTGAAAGCTCTTTGCCATACTAAGACACAGAATAAAAAAATAGGTGGGTAGGACCTTCCTGTGACCCCCTAGGACGGTACGAAATAAAAATTTCAAAATTTAACGTTTCTGATGATAGTACTGACCCCAGATCATATAGGCGGCCAAAGCTTGCGGAATCTTAATATACGATTTAATACCTTTCAAACGGTGTATCACACGTCACAATCGGTGAAGGGGTTTAAAAGTTATGATTTTTTTTTAGCCGAATAACAGAAGTTTCAGAAATGATAGAAACTTTTGTCTGTCTTTTTGTTTTAGCCCTAAATGGGTGGTACCAGGGGTGGGGTGGGGGTGGGGGATAAATTGCAGGCCCCAACATGCTGAGATAAATCGAAAGCTTATTTTTTTTATAGGAGTTACCGTTTTCAAGATACGGAACCTATCATGGTCCAAAATCGACCTTTTTTGTGAAGACTATACACTTTTTTACAACACTGCCTTACAAAGTAAGTGATATCAGTATAAAAACCCTTTCGGGGTAAAGGGAAGAGTGATGTAAGAATTCTACTCACAAAAGAAGTGATATCCATTTTGCAAGCGATTTTCTTTGTGTCACTATGGGACAAAGGAGGATACTAAATCTTTTAATTTTATTAGGAAGGAAACACTATTCTTAATTCATTTTTTTTTATTAGCGACCTGGAATGTAATGACAGCGACCTATAGAATTTTTGAACAAAGAATATGCTTTTCTTTTTTTCACGGACATATAAAAATAATTTTAGGCCTCTGGTCTATTTTTGTGGTCTCTTACATCTTACTAAATTATTTCACTACAAGACATGTTTGGGACCGGAATAGAAAGAAACGTTGGAAAATAGCCATGAAATTCAAAACCTTCAACAGAGTGTTATTTATTTATGAACTTCCGTTCTCGCTACTCCCTTTAGTGTCACACAGCCTTAAGTTGTTTACTCACTTGACTTTCAAAAACACGTAGAACGTTCACTTGAGGCCCCCGCTACGTGAAAGCATTCATTGAATGTACAATCAAGTTAGGAAACCTTCATTCTATACTAAGATTCATTAAGTATTCAAACCCACCCCTTGTCTACCGTCGTTTCCTGTTTTGCGTGCGATGAACACTTCGGAAATTCAAAGAGCGGTTTCATCTCAAATGTAAATTGCCTACGTCAATGCGTGAGACCTTTCACAGAAAGCTTCAATTTAGTATTATAATCCAGTAAAGTAGTAACAGATTGATCCAATCTTTCGTACTCCTCGTGACCTCAAATCCCTAAGGAATTAATAAAGAGTTAATTGAGTCTTAAATCTAAGATTTACAGAATGTGTGTTTATTGCATGAGGATCTCAGTCGTAGGAGGACAAACACTTGGAAAGAAACTATACCTATCGCAAGTTATACTATATGGGCGATTTTACCTTCATACATATAAATAATATTTGCATACATTATTCATATACGTAGATGTATGACTTTAAAGAACTCAGTGCTTATAAAAATAAAAATTTGACTTTTACTTATATAAATATACACGTTTTCATCGATTTACGCCAAATTTTGCATACATGTGCATTAAGTACTCGCACAGCTTGTAGAGATATTCCAGGTCACCGGAGTTGTTAGTGTTGTCAACCTAATTTAAAATTATTTTTTTTCAAATGGTTCCTGTACACGGAAAGAAATTAGTTTTAACTAAGTCAAGATTTTGCTAGGTTGATGACCAAAAGGGTTGCCCATAACCTACTGCTTGTTTACCACAACCCTTTCGAGACATGAAAGTACCTAATTCTGTAGGTAAAGGGTAACCCATTAAAAAGGTTTAACAGAAATCAGGGTAAAAACAACCAATTCGTGGGTAGTCAGTTACCTACACGATTGCTACAAGAAGGAATAAACCAACAACACGGTTAATTTAAACAACATGATTAACCCACTGCTCGGTTATGCTAACCGTTTAATGTGCAGGTAAATTTAACCTTCTGAGAATTAGTTATTTTTTAACCTTGATGAGGGTTAGCTGAACCGAGTCTCATCTTTACGAGATGGCGTTCATTGAACCCTGAAGGGCTTCCACATGGAAGTTTTGTACCAACGCCAAAACGTTACGGTAAAGCTTAGGAGGTAATCTAGCAACCCTAAATCTAGGAATGTAGTGCTATATAATTATTATTAATATTCTATTGATGAGAAAGTGTAATATGCAACATTGAGATTCATATAATGAATATCACAGTAGCGCAAATTGCGAAATCCACGCATTATCGATCGTAAATTTCAAGTGTTCGGTGGTGTGGTCATTAGCGCTTCGGACTATAACGCATGAGGTCCCCGGTTCGATCCCAGCCCGGCGTGCATTTTTTCTTTTTTTCAAAGATAACTATAATAAGCTGCATATAGTGTAAATCATAATAATAACTTGCTTCTAGACGATTTTACCACAATTTTTTTTTACAAATTTTCGTTGGGATGGGTTAAAATAACTAAATACAGTTGTTTATCATAACCCTTCAAAATACCTACGTGGAGGGTTAAATCAACCCACTGGATCTAACCTTTTTAGCTGGGTTGCGGTAACCTTGTACTTATTAGGTTCTATATTTACCAACTCACTCTGTTACATTAACCCATTTTTGGGTTTCTAGTAACCTTTTATTTCTTTCCGTGTACAGTAACAAACTTTGCATTGACTTGGACATTGCTCGAAACGATAGGAAAAATGCTGTGAAAGTTCCAACCATCCAACAGTCCCGTTTCTGAGTGTTGCCAACTCACATTTGCCTGCAACGGGCGGGCATATTCGCTCGTCTAGAATGAAGATCTGAAGGTGAAGAAGATTAACAATGTACCGAAACGTACAGTCAACTGCTTATTTAAACAGGACGTAGAACGAGCATCTTTGAGCGATCTATTATAATCAATTTTCAACGTAATCACAGTCTGTACAGCAAAACTTCGATACTATATGTAATATTAGGTGCTGGGTTATCTTTATTTCTGTTCATTTAATGCAGTGCAGGCATCAAGTATTTTTTTCCGTTGAAACTGAAAGACACATTCCTCACTCACAAGATTGTAGAATGTTAACTGTCAATGAATTAAAATTTATTCTATAAGTAAAAAGCAAAAAACACGTAAAGCTTTTCTGCTCTTGTAATCCTGAACATATTATTCCCTTCGAAACATTTGATAACCGTCGACGAAACCTTACTTTAAATTTCCCTTTCAGATGCAGGAAAGGATTATTATGATTATTTTACAATTCAGGTCATATTATAACTAAAAAATCGAACATTGGTATTTGCTTCACATTATTATGTTTCGGATGTTTCATCTCAAGTATTGCAACAGCTTTAGGGAATGGAAATAACAATGATAAGGACAGGATTTATGTGTAGGAAATGTTACCACAAAAGTACAATGAATGCCTTCCTTGAACATTGTCCATTATTTCACTCAGCTAGAAGCTTTGAACTTGAAACTCATCACCTATTATCATCATGTAGAAAATCGATATCGTCTGAACTTTTGCTTTTAAAAGTGTTCATATAAAAACCTCGTATTGTTACTGTACAAAACGATTGAATACAATGACAGATAGAAAGCCTTTCTGAAACACAAGATTTCAGCAAATAGTTTTCTATAGTACAAAGATGAAAAGTGATTATGTTGCTTTTATGTTTAGCCTGGCGTAATATTCACTGCTTTCCTATTGCATTGTTTTAGTATCGCCGTTTAGCGTGGTAATGTTTCTTCAGTTCTTGGAACGCTGCCTCCGGGCAAGGAATTGGAGGAGATTTTTCTTCTTTAAATGCTGTTTCCTTTATTGTTGTTTATGTTTCCTTTTTTATTTTTGGTAAATTTATTTATGTCAAATAATAGTTTATATTTTGTAAATTTAAATTTAGATTGTTAAAAATAAAAATATTTAATTAACAAATAACTATTTATTTATTTCTTATTGGTGTTTTAACTTGAAAACGGAAATAATGTATTTATTGCATCGTAAACAATGACATTACTGTTTTTATTAATTAGTTCGCGACACAGTCACTTTCGGTTAATAAAAATATGATATCATTTGAGAAGGGTTCATTTTCTGATCATGTGCAAAAAAATCATTACAATCGGTCAAGCCGTTTTGGCGTGATGCTCAGGCAAACATATTCTTAGTCATATTGTAATATAGAGATACTTTCTAATCTATTTTTATATTAATTTATTAATATTTTGACCATTTTTCGCTGCTCATAACTATTTTTTTTATTTCTTCTCATTTACCATTGGAATTTCTTTTGGAGTTTGCTTTTAATTAGCTATGAATAAACTTGTTTGTTTCTTATCACTTACTATGTTCACGCTCATTTTCGTGTACTTTGTGTGACTTTTATGTGTATGTAAAAGAACAGAACTTGGATGTCTCACTTGTATTCTGAGACGTATTTCACTACTAGTCTTCAATCTTAATATCTAGCACAACATTGTCACATACCGAAAAGGTACTCTAGTTCTAATCTTCGACAAATCTATTAGAAATTACTAGCTCTAATGGTCAAGATTTTCTGATTTTTCTTTTTGTACCTGAGAGCAATATAAGTTTTGGACACAATAATTACAGTCCGTATCCAAATATGAATGGATTAAATCCCCAGCTGACAGGAAGGCGTAATTTCCACTCTAGATTACGAAATATACGCCTTAAAACTGAACAAGTTTACGATATTCGTACCTATTATTTATATAGCGATGCTATTATCTGCCATAGAAACACTCTACGTGTTCCATATTTTAATTCACTAAATAGGACTTAAGACTAAATAATTTATTTGTAAATTGTGATTTCGTGTATATCTAAAATATTTAACAATTACTTTTATGTAAATATGAATATTTTGGGATAACCCAATTCTATTAAACCTTTTTAATTTAATTTAATTTAATTTTATATTATTCTATTTCTTCATTTTGTTATGATTGTAAATGCAATTGATTACTACGATCAGAGCTGAAACAAGGGGGTCACTTTTGGTGAAACCTGCCTGACCCGATCCAAAACTTCACCCGATGAACACGGTGACCTGTTTCAGCTCTGGTTATGATTGCAACTATTGTAACATACTTTTTATGTTCTTTGCCAAGGAATTAGGTGGCAGAATAGTTAATGTTGGACTCACCCACTTTAATGAAGACCATTTCGATTCAATTAAGTTGAATTCTATTTAATTCATTTCAAACTAAAGTTCTTAACACGACAAATCTTAAAGTGACTATGCCAGCCATCGAATTTCGTTTAACGAAGGTATTTCGTAATTAGCGTAACGATTCCTATGACAGCTTTATCAAGTTTTTGATACCAAGTCCACCACTTTTTAATCTAAATAGCTGGTGTCACGATGGTGATTAAAAACCCAAATCGTAAGTCACAGTGAGGATCACACCCAGTACCATTCCGAATGGTCCATTCGTAAAGAGAATGAAGGTGATAACAACTTTGCTAATTGGCAGTTCGATTAGGCAGCTCCTACTCAGTAAAGGTAGCAAAGTGATCTACTATTTTTATCTACTGGGTTAAATAAAAAAAAAAAATTGGCCTGAAATGGCATCATTCAGAACCAATTTACTTTGAAAACATTAATGGATGCGCATGGTTAAAAATCATATTTTCTCTTGATCTTGCGACAACCACCAAGAACATACTTTTCATGTATAGAGAGTTGGCAATACTAGTTTCTTGTGAGAGTATGCACTGTAGATTATTACGCAAATGGCTTATATACGATTAAAAGTCAGCTTTTTTCTTGATCTTCCGACGACCTCCAGAGATATACTTTTCCTATATACAGTTGGCAACATCAGTTACTTCTGAGAGGATGCGTTGCGGATGATTACACAAATGGCTTAGATATATATATGTATGCCAGAAATCATAAGAAGAAATGGATTTATTTTTGAGAGCTTCTACGTTCCTCATGACGTGCATATACTTTGAAGTACAAAAATGAAGAATCTCCTTGGAATACAAATAAGGGACTCTGCGCATTTTCCTTCTCCTGAATAAATGTTTCTGCATTTGATACTAGGATTTAAGTAGCGTTTCTTGTGTCCATACGTTTTCCACTTTTATCTTTCTAAGATGTGCTCTTCCTGAATTTATATCCAAGTTTCCTTCCTACGCATCTTATCAAGCACAGAGGTTTAAAATATTTTCCCTTGCAAATAAAGGAAAACTTGGAATTTGGGTCTATCTTTAAAACGTGATGATTGTCAGTCTTCAAGTCCAATGTAGTTGTTGTGGATTTTGTTTATATAAATAGAACTAAACAGAAATTAAATCCACATATTGTTTGTTTGAAATTTTAGTAATGGTGACTATTATAGATAATAATGGTACAAATTTAGGAGAGGGCCTAAGTAGGTCTCAGTTATATTTAAACAGTTCCCAATTTTGTTAACATTATCACATAATATATATACACTGACGAGTGTCCATTCTATTAGAGAAATTATTGTAGTAACTTCTTCCCTGTTTGGATGTAACAAATGTTTCTATTCATCGAGGTCCATGAACGGAATTTTCATCTTAAAGTAGAACTAACTATTGTCTTTTGAAATTGGAAGAAACTTGTAAATTCTGTAATTACGTTGTCTAGACAATAAAGTCTTTTTTTTTCTATTTATATGTTCATAGTTGGTGTTCACTTAAGTTTTAAGCTGTTTGTAAATTGATTCTTAGTAGCCTACTATCTTTTGTCCGTAGTTTAAGCTACAGTTTGCCCTTTTTAACAAAATACGTTACACAAGTACATTGCAACAGGAAGTTGAAGAATGGTTTGAAGCATTCATGTTAAGAATGTGCATTTGAAGTGATGCATATGTGATAAACTGTTATAAATAATATATAATTTATAGTGAATGTAACATCCGTTAGAAAAAACAAACAAACGTTTGTATACATACCTCATTTATACGAACAGAACATTGAATTATCAAAGATGTTAGGTTAAACAGAATGTCTCAAGATGTACTTCGTAACTATAAACATTTTTGAAAATTATCCAATAGTATTCTACAGTGGGTGATGCATATTTGTTGTAAAGAGTGTATGCACTTTAAGATTTTGCGCGCACGTAAGCGCACATACAAGGCACATATCAACCATTAGTGTTTGAAATTTTTGATTTCCTTCGTTGCTTTAAGAGCATCCCTTGAAACTATACTGAACGCTACTTTATATGACCATCAATGATGTCTTCTTCTGTGCGCACAAATCAATATTTTATGAGCACGTAAACGTACTTCATGGATCAGCAATTAGTATTCGTTGGTTGAAGAAAATCATTATGATCATACGCTAGATTTTCGATCACTCATTTTCTCTATAATAATGTTCACACAAATGAAAATGTTAAGCGCACACATGAAACACTGCTTGACGTATGAACATGAAGTTTGAATTCGAAGCTTGGGACACAGGCTTTCTCCTGGAGTTCACGTTCTTAATTATTTTCATGTATTTAGGGACAGTAGAGTTTCGTGAATAAATGTATTTAAATTTCGTGAGTGAAAATGTTTAAAAGTCGTGAGTATAAGGTGAAATTTCGTGAGTACAAGAGTAGATTTCGTGAGTAGCTAATAATTAATAATGGTATCCAATAACCTTTTAAAACTTTAGATATAAACCTTGTACTAATGCATCCTGCTAGAAACCCAGATAACCATCTGCTAATACTGAAATTTATTTATTCAAGTTTCTCACATAGTTCTGCCACATTTACAAAAACAAGTATCAACATTTTAATAAGGAATATATTTCTTAATCATTCAGCTGATCTTTTCGTAGGCATATGATGAAAGCAGCTACTAGTTTGTGATGGTCAGATTTGTTTGATTGTTGGTCTGCACGGAAAACTCTCTAAAGAATCCTTCACAGTTTTCGTTTGAAACTTTGCTTAGTTCTTCCCAATAGCGAGATTTATGGTGGGATGATATTTTACAAAGCCTTTCACTGCGATTACCGGCAAACGCACACAATGAATGGCATTGTGATAATGTAGTTCGAATTTTGCAGCTAGATGGCAAACTATGTTCGCAAATTTGCTGCCATCAATGGAGGATGGAGTGTACTACTAATTTTGTCTATGCTATGCGAATCCGATGGTGGGTTTTTGAAGACGAATTGTATTTTTACTGATGGATTAGGCATTAGTTTTGTGAATGAATGAATAAGATGCTTGAGCGGTGCTCAGAATTCGTGGATGGAAGAAAAATGTCCAAATTTCGCGAGTATTCATGAGTTGAGAACAACATTTTCACAAAATGTTAACAGCCATCTATCTACTCTGTTTGATCTCTTGAGTGTTTGGATTCTTTTGAGAATTCGCGGGTAGCGAAATTCTACTGTTTGTATGTATAATATATGCAAACACAAACATATTTTGCGCGTACATGAAAACCAGTGATGTTGGAACTTTCTATTTCCTCTCATTGTTTCCCTTGAACTATACTGAAATGCAATTTTGATGACCATATAATGACGTCTTCTTTTGGTTCACACTTCGCGCACATCAGCATTTTATGAGGACTTAAGCGCACATTTGGCGTACTACATACTGCACGTATCAGAAGTTGGAATTCGTTATTTGAGCCAAAATCATAATCAGAAGATATTTTTTCGATAAACATTTTCTCTATAACGATATGAATGAAATTTTTATGCCCACGTCAGGATATACATGCTTTAATACATTAACCTAGCATAATGATGCATGCTTGTTTTATATTATCTACAAAATAGATGACGAGTCACATGAATAGTGTATCCTGCAATGTAAATATGGAATTCCACGATGTTTATCATACTGAATGGGAAAGTACTCAACTGAGTGCTACTGCTAACGCTCCTGATATATGGAAATATAGTTATTATACAGTATGCTTTGGTTCGATACATGAAAGACATACCGAAACATACAAGGGCCTTAAACATTACATCGCCACCACAGCAAGCTATACTACAGCAAAAGCTTCGTGTAAAAATAGTTTGTTCTCGGTGGGGACAACATTCTTTGTCGAAAAAGCAGCAGGAATCTCGACTTGAATGAATAGTGGAGCTATATGATCAAGGATTTGCAAATGGAACGTCACAACTTCTGTCAGACATCCTCACAGATAACGAAAGTTGAATTTATGTTTATTATTCAGAAAAGAAGGGTCAATTATCAATTTGGATGTTTCCACATGGGGAACCTCCTGATGAAGTGAAGCGTCCACATATCTTCACTCGACAAATGTTGACTTTCTTCCGAAAAGTGAAGCCAGAAAGATAGTTAATACTACTTGGTATTTTACAGTTTGTCTATAAGAAGTGTTTAAGAAAGTCTAAGAGAGACGACCATAGACGAGTCTCCGGGATTTCACTCACCACAACGACAACGTTTCTGCATACACTACATTACAGAGAACCGAATTTCTGGAGGTATATGAATTTTTATGAATTGAATAGGGATGAAAGTGCTTTTGGAAATGTTTTTAATCCACCATTTTCCCTATTAATTTGTTCACAAAGAATAATGAAACCAGAGAGAAGAGATTATGAAGAGACGAGAGGACAAATGAAGAACTGCTGCGGTCAAGTAGCGGGAAAATTCAGGCAAAAAGTACTTATCCTAAATGGCTTTCGTGTGTGTTTGAAAACGTCATTGTTATTAATTAGAGAACGTGACTAGGACAAATCTCGGAGCTTTTCAGGAACTCATTTTCTGAAACAAAGCTAGAAGGACACACGACGAGGACAATGGGGGAGGGAGAATTCTAAAAAAAGGATTAAAGAAATGCGGTGAAAATGGAAAAACCTAGACGATGACAGCAACCTCTCAACACTAATTTAATTTACTGCACATCTCTAATTAAACAATGGTAGCTTCTAGATGAAGCTTAATGGTAGTTTTAAGAGCAAAGAAGAGCATTTTTTTAAAAATTCTTCCTTTACCTCGGAGATCTATTGTCCACGGAGAAACTGGTTAAAGGAACATTTTAAAGTACTTGCTTTTAACTAAATCAATCATTTAGAGTTTTCTAGGAATAATTAAATTTAAGAAAGACGACAAGAAAGATTCAGTTGAATGTTTAGCTAACTTGTTTTCAAACATTTTTAAATTTAAGTGTTTAATTTAATTAAGTTGAGCTTTCGGCTTCAATATATGAAGTAACAAACTTGAGCTTATAAGGTAAAGAAGTTATATGTACAGTAGAACTAAATAAGCATATTTTTTGGTAATATTATTGACAATGAACTGAATTTGTATAGATATTCAGATTGAATTCTTATTAAAGCACTGAACAAATGTTTTGCAGAACTATTGTGAGAAACTGGTGGTAAAGTTAAATAGTCAACTGTCCCCCTAATCTGAAAATTGGAGAGAATAATACCATACTGTACTAGGCCACATTTTCCTTCCTGTTCCCCTATTACACATTAAATCCTTTTAATTTTACCCATTTCGTTGAGACAAAAGAATCACACGACTTCTATGTAGTAAGTTTTGATGACTTCCTTCCTTTTCGATAGATAAAACTGTATTTATTTGGGAAATATTTAAAAATAGTAAAAAAACATCTTTCTGGAACTTTTTTGGTGCCTCCTTAGCTGAGTATCCTGTGCACGGTATCGACCTCAATCTGGCCATGAATTATTGAAAGAGTACTCACTTCACAGTCAAGCGGAATCTGGAACGGACTATCCTAACTGAGGCTGGGTTTCCTCTGTTACAGAATTCTTTGTCACATTAAAAAAGGCCAAGGCTGCTTCGTTCCAAACATTCCTGCGTTCATAGACATAGTAATTAAGAAGAAAAATCAAGTGACATCAATTATATATATCTGGTGTAGTAAAAAGTAATCCATTATTTTGCCAATAGATGGCTTCAGTGATCTGTAGCTCGCGTTGTATAAGTCCGATCGGGTTCAACGAGATGGCGTTCAAACGATGAAATTGCGTACTACAAACACTGTTCAGATAGTTGTGATGAGTTGACTCAGTGTTGTGTGAGCGCGCGTCAAAATGGACACTAGCAAAGAGAAAATACGCTATATTTTACAGTTTTTCTTCGATGAAGGCGAAAACGCAAGCCAGGCGGCTGCAAATGTGAATAGTGTTTATGGTCCTGATACTGTAACAGCCAATCACGCGCAATTTTGGTTTCGTCGATTCCGTGCCGGTAATTTTGACGTCAAAGATGTACCACGCACTGGAAGGCCAAGTGTCGAAAATGTCGATAAAATCATGGGCATTGTCGCGTCCGACCGTCATGTAAGCACTGTTTCGATTGCCCAAGAGCTAAACATTGCACAAAAAACCGTGTGGAACCATTTGCATAAGGCTGGATACACAAAGAAGCTTGATGTATGGGTGCCACACGAGTTAACGCAAAAAAACCTCATGGACCGAATTTCCATCTGCGAATCGCTGCTGAATCGCAACAAAAGCGACCCATTTCTGAAGCAGTTGGTGACTGGTGATGAAAAGTGGATCACTTACGACAACGTCACGCGAAAACGGTCGTGGTCGAAGCGCGGTGCGCCGGCGCAAACGGTGCCCAAGCCAGGATTGACGGCCAGGAAGGTTTTGCTGTGTGTTTGGTGGGATTGGCAGGGAATTATCTACTATGAGCTGCTCCCCTACGGCCAAACCCTTAACTCGGAACTATACTGTCAACAATTGGACCATCTGAAGGCAGCAATTGCCCAGAAGCGCCCAGCTTTGGCCAATAGGAGAGGCATTGTGTTCCACCAGGAAAACGCCAGGCCACACACATCGATAGTGACTCGCCAGAAGCTCCGGGAGCTTGGTTGGGAGGTTCTTATGCATCCACCTTATAGTCCGAACCTGTCACCGGGTGATTACCATCTGTTCCTGTCCATGGCGAACACGTTTGCTGGTGAAAATTCGCTTCAAGAGAGGCTTGTGAAAATCGACTGTCTCAATTTTTTGCCAATAGGGACAAGGGCTTCTATGAGAGAGGCATCATGATATTACCTTCCAAATGGCAACACGTTATCGAACAAAACGGCGCATATGTGACCTAAATCGGATCATTCTGACTATGGTAATTCAAACCTTCAATGTCATGGAAAAATAATGGATTACTTTTTACTACACCAGATATTTAGTGAAATTTATTATTGAGGGTTACAGCTTAGATTATATTCGTTTGCTTGTCTGTTGCGAGATGCTAATTCCCATACAATGAAGTTCTTAAGTAGGAAAATCCTACGTGGCATTTCTTCAATCACACAGAGACTGCAAATGTAGAAAAGTAATTTGTATTATTACTTATTATTATTATTATTATTATTTTGTTACAGGGGAGAATGTTCTTCATATGGCTATTGTAAATGAGGATCCCGCAATGGTGAAATTTCTTCTGGATAGCGGTGTGAATTTCCACGAGAGGTGTGTAGGAAATTTTATGTGCCCTGAAGATCAAAAGGCGTCAAGAACTGACTCATTAGATCATGAGTGGGTGAATGTGTGCACAGAAACGAACTACGATGGGTTAGTATCCAGATTACAAATCTCTTGTATGTTATCTAGATTTGTCTTTATATCTGCGAGTCGTTATATTCCGAAAATGCCTACCACCATTCGATAGGTAACCCAAAAAAAAACCGGAAACAGGGATTTTTATCTGCATACGCTAAATAGGGATGGAAAGAAAAGATGTCAAATTTCGAAGGGAACGCCTTCGCTCGGGAGCGACAAAAATTTAACTAAGGCCATGGTGTCTCGGTTCCTTTTCTTTTTTGTAATCAGGCCGGGATGGGCTAGGGGAGAAATTGAGGAGGGAGTCGGTCAGACTCTTGTTTATAGGTACCATAGCAGAGGCGCAGGGGTTGAAAATGAATTTGATGGTTGAAAATGCGTAATATCATCAAAGAATCATCAAAGATAGACTTTATAATTTTGTCTCACTCTATCTAGACTCTGCTCAACATGGCTTTCTTCCTGGTAGTTCCACTCTTACAAACCTGTCCTTGTTACTCTCTGATGCTACCCGATGCCTGTCCAGTAACACACAACTTGATGTCATCTATCTAGATCTTAGTAAGGCTTTCGATAGAATTGATTGTAATCTTCTTCTTTATAAATTAACTCACCGATTCAATATCCATGGTAACTTCCTTTCATTATTGCGAGACTATCTCACTGACCGCGAACAACGTGTTGTTCTTCCTGGATCATCTTCTAATTTTGTTCCCGTTCTCTCTGGTGTGCCTCAAGGTAGTGTTTTGGGCCCTCTCCTTTTCCTTCTATATATGGACGATCTCCCATCTTATCTCTCGTCATCTGAAACCAAAATTCTTCTTTTTGCTGACGACTGTAAATTATTTCGAGAAATCAGATCTTTACAGGATGTTGCTGATCTCCAAAATTCCATCTCTGACCTCTTGGACTGGTGTGATGCGTGGAACTTGAAAATAAATCCCTCAAAATCTTCTTTTCTTACTATTTCATTAAAGAGGAATCAAATCCCATCTGCCTATATCATTGATGATAATCCTATTGCTAAAGTTTCTTCTCAAAAGGACCTTGGAGTGGTATTTGACGAAAAACTTCTATTTGCTGATCACGTGACTTCTGTAACTAACAGTTCTATGCGCTTACTTAGTCTTCTCTATAGATTTACAGAAATTAAGGACCTTCATTCATTGAGTATGTTCTACAAAACCTTCATCTCCCCTAAAATTGAATATTGCTCCCCAATTTGGAACATGGCTAGTATTTCTAATTTATCTCATATTGATTTTGTTCTGAACTTTTTTCTTGCTATAGTCAAAAGAAGAATACCATCAGTACGTAGCTTCAGCAAACCAGAGTTATTGTCCGTTCTTGGTCTCCATGTACCCTCTTCTCGTCGCAAGCTGGCAGATTTGATGTATTTATACAAGATACTTAACGGTAATCTTAGAACTGGAGAGTTGATATCTAAATTTTACTTCCGTGTTCCGTTGCGAATAACCAGAAATAATAACCTCCTTCATTGTGCCACGCCTAGGCTAAGTATACTGCAGTGCTCCTTATTCCATAGACTAGTCATTATGTACAATAACCTTGATCCAAATATTGATATTTTCGGATCTGAACACACTTTCCATCGAACGCTAAATACAAATATGTGAGTTATTCCTCTTGTGTAGTATAATCGTTATGTTTTTTATATCAATTGCTGTGTTATGTGTTGTTTAAAATTTAATTTCATGTTATTTAGTTTGTAGTAAAGTTATTTAGTTTGTTGCATTGTTATTTTGTTTCTGTGTAAAATGGCAACTCAAGCTGTATCTGAAACCTAATAATAAATAAATAAATAAATAAGTATACCATTACACATTCGATAGAGCAGATAAGAAATCAATTTCACAAAATCGTAATGGTCTCTCGTTAGAAAGAAAACTCACAATTAGGCCTGTTTGTGCAACCGGTTTTTTTTTACGCTGCCACGTTTTAGTTTTGCTTTTAAACATTCGCAATATATGTTTCGAAGTTTCTTTAAATGCTCTTCCCAATGGTGCTATGCATTTCTAATGTCGGAACCTAAATAGGGTGAAGAAAAATGATGTCAGAATTCGACAAACCTTTCTCTTGATCTTCCTGTTCAGCTATTGAAGGTGCTGTAGTCAACAAACACATGAACTAGATCGCTCCTACTTTATTGCAACCTTTAGGAAAAGCACCTAAAGAAATCTCGAAACAGGTGAACACTTAAAAGAAAAAGAAGAAACTAGGTACGTAGAAATGGTTGCAAATCACAAGAAAGAGTTTTGTACATATAATTGTGTGTGTTTTTTGTCACAAGAGACCATTACGAGTTTATGAAATCGATTCCTTAGCTATCCTATCAAATGGTGTATTGGCATTTACAGCCATCGAATATTTTCTTGTTGCCTCCTGTTCCTCCTAACTAGACTCTGACGGACTACCTTCCCACAGCTCCACTCCAGCCGATCCTGACCTGATTGTAAAGGAGAAAAGGAGCCGAGACGTCTTCGTTCGTGACCCATAGCCTTAGTTACATTTTTGTCGTGCACGAGCAAAGGTGTTTTTTAAACTTTGACGTCATTTATCTTCGTCTATATTTAGGTTCTGCAGTTAAAAATCCCTGTTTCATGGGTTTCTTTGGATGCCGTTTCGAATGGTGCTATGCATTTTCAGAAATCAATTTCACAAAATGGTAATGGACCCTTGTTAGTTACCTTGTAGCAGATTTCGTTAAGTAGTATTCAAGAAAAATTACTGTGTTACAACGGATCAGGAAAGACGAACAATACATTATCATAGGAGTCCAATCTTCCTATATGAGTAAAGTCAATTGAGTAACCCCTTGACTCATCGCTAAACAGTAAATATCATAAAGGAAATTTCTGAATAAAGAGTTCTGAAAACCTGACCCATAGATACCCAAAGGCCGTAAATAAATTGAAATTCAAAGTGTCCTAAAACTGAACTCAAAAGAAAACTCACCGAGAATAATATCACTGGGCGAGGGGAAGGAAGGGGGGGAACATATCTCCGGATATATGAAAGCTAAGTTTCATATGTTATTTCTAGTCATCCTGAACATTCTGGAGGAGGATTTATCGTTCCATGGCGTGCTAGATTTTATGGTGTTTCATCTTTATAACTCCCAAAAAAGCTTTTACCACGACGCGAAGTTAAGTACTGGTAATAATACATGAAACTTTTGGAAAGCTAAAATTACCGCCCGGGAGATGGATCCCATCATCAGGTGAGTTTACTCTGAACGGAACACTGAATTCAGTTTCAAAAACTTCCGCTTTTTGAAACAAGTTAAAGCGGCAATTACTAATAATCATGAAGACTCCGATCCCTTGATAGCATTTTAGCCACGCAAGCATTAATTTTTAAAAAATAGGCTGGCAACACTGAGAACTGCAGTGCTTAATACGGGAAAACTCACGGTACTTATCTGTTGTGTTGAATGTTTATGTCCAGTTTGGCAAAGCTAGATCTAACTGAGTGGAACCATTTTGAATAACTGATTATTTTTAACGAGTTACAGCGTCCCTGAGTTAGTTTAGTGAAGACCTTTCCAACGACACTTCAAGCATCTCTGTTTACCTTGTAATTCCTGAAATTTAATTTCTGGACACGGACGGGTAGACGGACATTCTGAGCCGGATTATAAGGTCCCTTTAGCTATAGCTTCGCTATCAAGGGACCTAAAAGTGCTTTATTGTAATGTATGGTTTCTGATCATTCCCTAGTATTGGTATTTGGGACTAGTTTTTTTCCCCCTTCGAATAGTGCTAAAATGCTATTTAGGCGAGCAGCATATAAGAGGTTTACCGGATTTAGTTCATACTAATAATTCTGAACTCCCGTAATATTGCTCATATAATGATTCAACACAGAAATATCTACAAAACCACACTGGCACTTCCATAAGATTCAGTCACCCATTTGTCAAGTCTCTCTTCTGAGAACAATTCCTACTTTGCTGTGTTATGGTCGCTTTCACTAAGTGGTCATAACAATTCCTACTTTCAATATAAAATTGAATTTCTAAAAACTCTTTTATGACAGCATAAAGTCTCCCTTTTTGTTTAGCGTCACAATTAAGCTAATTATCAAGCAATTCAAGAAAATAGAAAGCTAAAGTGGTACACTCCAAAGAGAACAAGAATCAAGAATCTCAACGAAGCTATGCTAGTGCCCTTCCCACCCCCATATGACCAAGTGGGTAGAACTGTCGCTTGCAGTGCCAGAATATCTGCGTATGATTCGGTAGCCGTCAATTTCAGTCTTTACCGGGCATCGTTGAAATAATTAGCGATCTACTTCTATAACAATGTAGGGGGCTGTGCTCTATAAAGATAGAAATACGGCAACTGCAGACACTGCTCTGACGTGAGCCAGTAACGAGCTCCACTGAACGAAAAATGTGTCTAGCATGCCAAGCCCTTTGGTGTGTTTCGCTACGTATCTTAAGATTATATTGTACTAGTACAGCCAATATTTATAGTACTAGTGTAGTCAATATCTATATTGTACAAGTAGAATCTCATAACTGTCTCCTCCAGCATTTCATTAACTAGTTACACCTACAGAGTTCTCGACCAGCTACAAAGCAATATAGGTTACATTGTAAATTAACCCCTTTCGATTCGACAACCTCCTGTTGAATTCGTACCTTTCTCATAAGGTATCGTTATAAATGATAATATTGATTAATTTTCTGACACCAGATAGAGGTACCAAATTTAATTCACATATGCTATTCCTAAACAGGTAGAAAATGTAATTTTAAAAATTAATTTGGATGCCGAACGCACTGACCAAATTTTGATTCACTTTCTGAAACGACACAGAACCCTTTTTCAAATTTTGGCTTATATTCTTGACATATTGCATTAGTTATAGATATATCCGTGAATTTGAAAACTGACAATGGTACACTTGGTATTAAAAAAAATGCGACTCTGAACGTCGCGTCGTGCAGCTGGCCACCCTATTGATACCTTCTTATCTTATAATCGTGTCGGGTAAGGAGACTTCTCTCTCTCCTTCCCTCTGTTTCTACCACAGAACGAACATCAGCAAACAACATGAGCACATATTTTTTCAAGATGTAAATTAATTAGTACAGATGGAATGAAAGAATAAAAACAGTATATACCGGTATAAGATGATGCAGGGAATAATTTAAACACACTCAATGAAATGTGGAAACCGATAGATGTGTGTTAGACAGAGACAGAAAAATTAGTGAAAGAGGAATGCGCGCCTTTTGAAACTGCACTGCGAAATTATTACATAAGATGTTATCGTTTCTTTCGTTTTTCCTGTGTTTTTTTTTTAATTTCGGATATTAGAGGGCACTAACTTGTTTATATGTAGTTGAATAAATAATTTGCCACCACCGCTTTGGTGTAAACTATTTACAAGAAGAAAGCATGTCGTTTCCAAAGATCAGCTAAAAGCCTGATCTTAGTAATAAAAAAGGTAAAACTATGCCCTGTGCGATACGCACGCGAAATCAACGGCGCATGGGTGATGTGGCGATAGCGTCCCAGATATTC
This sequence comes from Lepisma saccharinum, assembly GCA_022664845.1. NCBI lineage: Eukaryota > Metazoa > Arthropoda > Insecta > Zygentoma > Lepismatidae > Lepisma > Lepisma saccharinum. The sequence continues at coordinate 15,392 of JAGDQP010015936.1, read as the reverse complement.
TCGACCTACGGTACGTAGTGAGGTGGGGTGGTCTGTTCCACACTCGACAGCCTTTACCTTCCCAAAGTGCCCACGAATACCCAGGAGGCATGGGAACATTGCGAGAAAAGTCTACAGCATCCTCACCGGGATTTGGACCCGGGCCGCCCGATTCGTAGTCAGACGTGCTACCACCTAAGTCACAGTGACTCTTGATCTTAGTAATATTTTACTCATCTTTTAAGTTGGCAGGATGGTGCAATGGCATCGTGGTCGACTTGCCAGTTCTACAGCCAGCTAACATGAATTCAAACACTCTTCTGGACAACGTTTTTTTTACAAAACGATCGTGTACAATCGAATAGTGTCCACTCCTGAAGAATGTGGTAGCAAACCCACCAAGTCGCCTAAGTTGAGATAGGAACATCTGTGTCACGAAAAAGAAGAAGACGGCTTACGAATATTAGTTGGAAAAGGAAACATAAAGCCTATGGGCGTTAACAGTGCAATTAAGAACACGTCTTTGACTTGAAGTATTAACTTTCCATTTTGTTATTCTTAGAAAGAAACTCCATAGCATTTTTGAAGTAGCCTTTGGGCATTGACACGAATGGAATAACGGCAATCGTTTGCGAATTTCAATCTGAAGACCTGAGTTCGATTCACAACCAGGTAGTGTATTTTCTTGCATGACAAGGATGAAAGCAGATATTCATCTCCGGCTGGAGAACCACGAGGAAAGGTTGGAGAACCTGATTTGCGAGGATCAGAGAATAAATAGTGTCTGCGTGTTCTTTAGCATGATGATAAATCAATGTAATTTATAAATTCAGAAATTCGTAGAAACTAATCCCATGTTTTGGGTTTTGACAAGTGCAATATTTTTTATATTAGTATGGCACAAAACTCGTTTCCATCCTATAGTTTATCAACATATTTTTTAATGTGCCTTATTCACTTTGGAAACGTGGAACATATAAGTTTTGTTATGCTCATAAGAAACGTGCCAATTTTGCTTTTGAACATTTACAACTATTCATTTTGATATTGGTTGAACTTGTAATCTTGACTCTTTCTGTTAAAAAAATAGTAGAACAACAATCAGTTATTTATTTTCGTGTTATCTTCGATTTACATTAGTAGTTTGGAATCGAAGGTATGACCCACAGTATCTACTGGGTTTGTTACAATGTTTTCTGAACCACTACTTACAACGAACTGCACCGAATTTGCAACCGAACCATGGGCACCCAAAGCAAGTGTGTTAACCTTTTGACCTTATCCTATATGTCTCTCGAAACTCTCCTGTTAAACTGGAAATCATGCTTATTTAATCGGACCACCACCTTTGAACGCTATTTTGAAAGTGACTGAATGAGTTTTGAAATCACCCGTCTACATATTCGAATTACCTTCACAAGATACAAAATCTAAAAGTAACTGTTAGATTTCTGGGAATCTGTACTGTATAATTTACATTTGATTCTTTTAATTAAATTTTCATTCCATATTTTTATCAGTTATCTGTTTTCTTCTTGGTTCCCCTTTACGTTGAGAACTCTATTGGGACATCATTGTTTGTAATACTGTAAGAGGAAGTGGGAACTGCTTTCATATTATTTGAGTCGGGATTCCTTCTATGGGAAAGCACAAAAATAAACATTTAGATTTTTTTAAATGAACTTCCTATGCTAGTAATTAGTGGTTACGTATCAAGCTATTAAAACTTTACCTTGTGATTGTTAGAACTAGAGAGGAAAAAGGGTAAATGTAAAAATCAGAGGTTAATTAGAAGGCACAAGATAATTAGAAAACGAAGCATTTTCTTTCATCTCGTTTTTTTTTTTTTTGGATTCGCCTGTGATAATTAAGGAAGTCAAATTACCTCAGTGTTTGGTTCCTGCAGTCTTTCTATATATATATATTTGCAAATTTCGCTCCACTTTCTTTGCTCTTTAAGGCTGGGAAAAGAGGCAGGAGTAAAAACACATGGTAACGTTAATTTGAAAACTGAGAACGCACTTCAAAGCTACTTCACTACTTCAACTGTAAGATGCTTTGACGTAACATCTGCTGATCTTTTATTCATAAATATGAGTCTTATTTTTTCTATGTTATGCTGTACGTCGATAAATTCGTGAACAGTTCTTTCAGTTTTTCTTTCATTTTGCTACACTATTAGATAGTTGATTAATCTCAGATGGGTTGATTTGAAACCGCATACTAGCCAGACATTTACATCAAAATTATTATTATTATTATTATTATTATTATTATTATTATTATTATTAT
>JAGDQP010015936.1:0-13111 GCA_022664845.1 Lepisma saccharinum | reverse complement strand
ATTATTATTATTATTATTATTATTATTATTATTATTATTATTATTATTATGATAGACAGCTTCTTGGAAACAATTTTAACCTTTTCCGTCATCACATATTTTTGCTCATCCTTTTAAAAATGTTCGCTTTCTGTGAAGCGGACAGTCTGTTATGACCTAAGCCGGATACATGTTTGAGGGATGACATCCCTTCACAAATATTTATCTAAGAACAATGATGGGGAAATAGCAGGCAGAGTTAACGTTATAATACAGATAACATCCTGACATTCACTGGTAGAACTAACAAATCATGAAAACTACTGTTAGGATAGCCGTAACAGGACTCAAACCCTCATGCCCTACCAGTAGCCCTCTCAAATGTTGAAGAAGCAATGCCCATAACCATGAGAGCATGGGAGTTGGGTTTTATTGTTATCGTTAATTGTTCCCTACTGTCAGTAATTTTCCTAGATATTACATTTTAAAATTCATTTTCAGCTGACATTTTGCTATTTCATTCTGGCGGGGCTATAAGTTGATAAAGCTTCCTTTATAATTCATCTTAAATATAATATTATAGAACAATTTTAACCTTCTGCAGAAAAAGAGTCTTTTTGTAAATTGCTATACGGATACTATGACATCATAACCAGAAGTACTTCTGCACAAGACTTAAGTTAGACAATTAGTATAATGCTAGTACGGGGAAGAGAAATTCCATTACTGTCAACCACTCGCCACTCTCTTAAATATTATAAAATCTTTTTCAGTCTTTTAGGTCCCTTGATAGGGAAGCTTAAACTAAGGGAACCTTATAATCCCGCTCAGGATATCCGTCTGTCCGTTCGTGTCCAGAAATTAAAACTCAAGAACTATAAGGTGTAGAGAGATGCCTGACGTGTGGTTGCAAAAGTGTTGGCTAGACTAGCTCATAGTCGCTGAAACCGTGTTGATTGGTACCGTAGTTCAGTGTTGCCAGCCCATTTTTTTAAAAAAAATCAGTTATTCAAATTACTTCAATTCAATTAGCCATAGATGCGCCAAACTTGGCATAAAAATTATTTGACACAAAAAAGTAATGTGAGGTTTCCCGCATCTAAGCACTGCAGTTATCAGTGTTTCCAACTTATGTTATACAAATTAAAGCTTGTATGACTTAAATGCCACTAAGGGACCGGAGCCTTCGCGATTATTAGTAGAATCGAAACTCTAACTTGTTTAATCTACATTATTACGTTATTTATAGTTAGTCCTACCTCAGACTAGCATTTTTTCTGGGTGACTTTTTAATTGCGAAAATGAAAAATACTTCTATACGATAGCAGGCGAACTGGCAAATTTAAAATCATCGTGATAAAAAATTGAAACATGATGTTTTTTTTTAGAACTATCGCTTACATAATACAGTACGTGTTTTCACCTATCCGCACGCACACTACCAATTGAATTGCTCAATTTGACGCTTGCACTTGTCCTCTCAGGAAAATGTAGTTGCTAATAACTACACTGAAAGAAGTTATTCATTCATCAAGTAGTATGTTTTGCAACAAAAATATGTAATCATTCATGTTGAATTTGTTTATCTTTCAAACAAAAAGACCAGAAAGTAATAACACAACACCAATACTTGGACGTAATATTTTGAAATAAGAAATTTCAATTTTCTGTTGAAACATATAATTATGGAAATGGTTTATTAAGTTCAAGAATTGTTATTTTCGGTTACAACTTTAGAGTTATATTTTACAGTTGTAAAATTCTCTCATAATTATTTCATGAACTAAATATTTGTTGCAAATCAGCAATGTCCTAGTGTTTTAACGTTACAGTTTATCCCTCTTGTAGCCAGTCGAAAAGTAGTATTTATATATTGTTTGCTATGACTAAGAGTGAATAACAAATTGTAAAATCTATCTATCCATTCTTGTCCTGAAATAGTTGAAAAAACTTCTTTTTATCATCTCTCAAAGATGCAAAGGCCTAGTCCCTGTGATCCGGACAGTAACGACGCGGATTTCGGATTGGTAATTGCTAGGCATGCGTATTCGAGCTCTATGACCGACTATTCTGATAGGTTTCCTAGAGTTTCCTCTCTTTCACCAGACGAATGCTAGGATGGTACCTTAAGTAATATCCTGGCCGATATCTTCTCCGGCCTGAGATAAAGATACCAAAACGCCATAAATAAATTCAAATTCAAAGATGCAATGAGCTTATAAAATTGCCCATTTAAAAGTCTCTGGCTTGCAATTTAATGAACCCAATGACTTTTCTTTTTGCATTTTCCCCTTCATCTTAAAATGAGAGCAGCCGACCACGGTAGCCGTGTCAGGTGTCAGGCCAGCGTCTCCAAGGTTCCGGGTCCGAACCGCGGCTGGGGCATGGATGTTTGTGGATTTTTGAGACATCTAGTGGAATCGAGACGGGCCGAGTCATATTTCGATGCTGAACCACTCAAGTCTCCTAGTGCGAGGAACCTTACAATTTTAATGTTTTTTTTAATCTAGTGAATTCTTTTATCTCTTAGCTTATAATCACCAGTGCGCGCCTACACTTAGAGTTTATCGGATTGTTATGAAAGATTAAACTCGTCATACAACAGTTGCGTAAGATTCTCATGCATTGCTGACTAGAGAACAGCCACATATAAATTGCAATGCCAGAGACTTATACGCGTACATCAAAAGCATCTTATTAATATTATCGCCATTATTATTATTATTATTATCTGTGTAGTTTTTAGTCCACTTTATTACATTCATTTAGGTTACAGGTCTATATAGGATACCAAATACGAAATAATAATTATGGTCCTATAAAAATTCTATGTCAAAGCAAACAAGATCATGTTTAACAAATAGGAATGCTTGATGTCTAAATTATCATACTTTATTTTTATTACACTAAATATCTTACAAAGAAAGGCGATAAATCGGACTGTAGAGTAAAGGGGGGCGAATCCGGACAACTCGGATATTTTGTATTCCTACCGTCTTGCCTTAAGGAGAGGAAGCCGTTTGTTCTGGCCAAATATTTCTTTCGGTTGAGTCAACAAATACTACATGATATTAAATGACTAGCCTAGCTCTGTGAAGATGGCAGTAAGGAAAATGAGAAGTTTTCATCTTCATGAATATTGAAAAGCAGGAGGGTGAATCCGGACACTAAGTGAGGCCAATCCGGACATAGCTAAAAAACATAGTAGACCTACCTGATCTCAAGTACATATTATTTGCAATGAAAAATAACAACTCTACATAACCTGCTAACACACGTGCAGGCAACCAGAACATAAGCGCTACAGAATATGTGGTTATTTATGCAAAACACAGAGGTCCATAAAATTTCCAGTGTCCAAGTAAAAATAACCAAGAGAGCCTCCTGAGTTAGGAACTAAACTTCATTAACGACCGTTTATTGCCATGTTCGGAACTGAATCGGAAAACACCATCATGAGACCATGTTCACATAAATATAATTATTCATTAGTAGCCTATATTATTGTGTATTTTAATAACAAGAGATAACACTTCACTGCAAATTAGGGTCTACTCTACACACCGTCCACAAAGGAACAAACGATTAGCACCGCCACCAACACACCTAACATGATACCATGTGCGACACACTCTGCACTGTACCCATGCACCATATTTATGGAAATTACAATCATAATAGTTTTTACCACAGAACCCACAATTATCAGAAGGATTGTCATTGCTCGATGTAGTGGCAATTTCTGGTGAAAAACACAACTGCTTGTTTATGTTCAGTCGTTCTCCGGATGCCCTTTTCTTTCCACAACGTTTGTTTTTATTGATGATCTGAGGTTATGGTAGCAATTTTTTGATTGTTGTTTCTGGAAGGTGTGGATCTTGAACTAGTGTTGCATCTTTGAAGGGGTACGTTGGAGAGACAACAGACTTGGCAGATGATGAATCATAGGCGAAAGCAGGTGTGAATTCATGTTCAGGAATTCGGTCTGAGTCAAAGGCATAAGCTCCAGAAGCCATTCACAGCAGCTCCAGCAGTAGTAGCTCTTAACCATGCTCGACCGAAAAGTTTTGTGAAAACTAACTTAGGGAGGGGGAGTGCTGGCTGTGAATTCACCCATTTGTTTGTTTCTTTATTGTATTCCGCCGTGCTACCCCCACATACATAAAATGCATGTCGGCGGCAAGCTTCATCCTTCAGGAACACATTGTTACCGCCCATACAATTCATTTTATCTTATTCAGGAACACATTGATACCAAAATTATCTTCCTAGCTTAATTAGGCGCTGAGCTATTAAGGTTTAAAGCCTTGACGCAGCAGTTGCGTCCTTCGGCGTTTAAAGATTAATACTACATTCACACATGTTTCTTTAATTTCGTCTCATATAGACTCTATATCTGTTCGTTAGGTTTTTTAAACTTAGATTACACGTTTGTAGCTATGTCCGAATTAGCCCGAATGAAAAATGTATGTCCGGATTCACCTCACATTTCCTGTCCGACTTCACCCCTTCTAAGCACCGTACACATGATCAACCGCCACAACTGGCGTGGTGTAAGACATGTGCTCCAACCTTGCTGGAAATGACTAGCATGAATAACTTTTTAATGCTACCAAACACGGTTTCGAAAAGTTAAACTGTGTACGCATAGCAGCTTCGGAACATCTATTCAGAAATTAGATAAAGCAAAATTTAAGTTTTAACTTACCTTTGCAGTCGTTTTCTTCCCCCCACTGAACGACAATTTCACCTTTTACGCATCTCTTCTTGGCACTGGCCTTGCATGACGGTATGGTGTTTCAAATGGCATAGTCGGTGTTGCATTTCATGTTTCACTTTCCAGGTCAGCAAATGAGTCCGGATTCGCCCCCTTTAGTCTAATAATTACCGCGGAATCTCGTTACTTCCATCCTGTTACAAGGTATTAAGTAATATTCTGTTAACACGCCTAAATGTATACGTAGATGAAATAATTGGAGATCACCAATGCGGATCTAGAAGAAATAGATCCACGTTGGACCAGATTTTTGTTTTGAGACAAATTTTGGAGGAGAAATGGGAATGCAATGGGATGGTTCATCAGCTATTCATTGATTTTAAGAAAGCATATGATTCTATCAAGAGGGAAAAGTTATACAGTATCCTGATACGATTTGGAATTCCGAAAAAATTGGTTCAACAAGTGAAGATATGTCTCAACGACCCCATAAGCAGAGTACTGATAGGTAATAATATGTCAGATAGTTTCAAGATTCGCAACGGATTGAAACAAGGCAATGCCTTGTCCCCACTACTGTTTAACTTCGCGTTAGAATATGCGATTTTAAAAATTAAAGGGGACAAAAAGGGACTATCATTGAATAGTTTGAATCAACTGTTTGTATACGCGGATGATGTAGGTTTAATAGGGGACGATATAGATGCACTACAAAGCAACACCGATGCCTTAGTAGAAGCGTGCGATGAGACAGGTCTACAGGAAAACATAGATAAAACAAAATACATGATAACAAGCCGAAACGCAGGGAATGAAGGAAATAAAAACATAAGAATTAGGGATGAGGTCATAAAGAAAGTAAGTAAATTTAAATACTTGGGAGCATACGTAACAAGCAAAAATGAGGTCACAGAAGAAATACAAATTCGGTTAGTATCGGGGAACTCATGTGTCTATTCAGTCCAAAAACTTCTAACATCGCGATTAACATCAAGGAAATTGAAATTAAAAATATGCAGAACGGTTATTCTGCCGGTAATACTTTACGGTTGCGAAAGTTGGAGTACGACCCTAGCAGATGAACATAAATTACGTGTATTTGAAAATAATTTTTTGAGAAAGATATACGGGCCGAAACGCAACGAGATGACTGGAGAGTGGAGGAGACTGCATAATGAAGAACTCCACGGACTGTACGATTCACCAGATGTTATAAAAATAATGAAATCGCGATGACTAAGGTGGGCAGGCCATGTAGCTCGGATGGGGAAAAACGAAGATTACTCGTATGTTCTATCCTGGTTAGAAGGCCGGATGGAAAGAGACCATTGGGAAGACCGAGACGTCGTTGGGAGAACAATAGAAGAAATCTTCGAGAAGTATATGTTCGTGATGAAAACTGGATTGATATTGCACAGGAATAGAGTCCAAGTTTGTACGTTTGGTGATAAACTTGCTAGTTCCATAAGCCATAGAGTTATATATATATATATATATATATATATATATATATATATATGGAACCACAAAGTACATCAAACAAACTACATCCTTATTTTTGCTCGTACATGCACCTATAGAAACAACTACAAAGAGAAGATGTTTCCAGCTATATATACAGTATAGTTTAGCCTTGAGAAGATTACAAAGTCTTATATATGGGAAGTCTGGATACAAATTCTTATATCTGGAAAGCGATATCGGGCAACACACTTTGTGGACACAGAAATATCTTTATTTTCACTGTACTATTTTAATAGGGGGAGAGTAATTTAAAGGGATCAAACTTTCTAGCATCTTGAAAGCACAACTTATCGAATCGATATACCTTCAACGCTATATCCTATAAATTTCTTGCCTGTACGGTGATTTGTAGGCATTTAAATTTCAGTATCTATTGAACCTCTACTTGATGATCTTGGATTTTTGTTTTTGTTGCATTTGTTTAAAAAATGTTCTTCCACATTTTTTTGTGCATGAAACATTTCTTAATCGTTTCGTCTTAAGCATAATACCTTCCTTATCAGTTTCTAAGTTCTGTGGAAGTTGATCTTTTAGGATTTAGTCTTCATGTATTTATGCAGATATTATAAGCGTGCGCATTTATTTTGCATATCGGTGTATTATTTTGAATCAGTATGAGAACCCCTTCGGGGTAAAGGGAAGAGTGACGCAAGAATTCTACTCACAAAAGAAGTGATATCCATTTTGCGAGTGACTTTCTTTGTGTCACAATGGCAAATTGTTTCCTTTGTAATAAAATTAATGCAATTAAGAGACTTAGTATCCTCTCTTGTGAGTAGAATTCTTGCGTCACTCTTCCCTTTACCCCGAAGGGGTTCTTGTACTGATATCATTTATTTTGCAAAGTTGCATAATAATAAAAAGTGCATATTCTTCATACAAAAGGTCGATTTTGAACCATGGTAGGCTCCGTATCTCAAAAACGGTTAAAAAATTAAGCATCAATTTGCCTCTACGAAATAATTGTTTCCTTAAATAAACGTGTCATAATTTTAGTTATTTCAAGCCTATTAAGACATTCTTTCAATGTTGATTCTTGGAAATTATATGTATTCCTGCATGCCGGAATGGCACCTTTAACTTCGGGCCTGATCGACTTCTTCCCACATAATTTTCTCTTCCTATACCTACCTGAGGACCCATTCTTAAAATCCATAAATAAATGTATGGCTGCATACCTGAATCTAAATATATGAATTAAAGGGATGGTTTTAAAAGATGATATAGACCGTTGAGCATTGGCATCATAGGTGAAAGTTCCAGGACTCGGGTACCGGTATTGATAATCCATTCTTCGTTTCTTCTTCTTCTTTAATATTTGTCCAAAAGTTTTGTTTTACAACATGATTCTGTTTAAAGTCCATTTTTTGCTTTCTTGCTTATTGTTCTCATTGTTACCTATTGTTTCATTTTTTAAAACAAAATCTTACTTTATGTAATTGATGTGTTAATGTGTCTTGTCTTTCTCTTCTATATGTAAACAAATATAATTTGCTAAACAGTAAAGTTGAAACAAATGAAAAAATAAATTAGAATGATAGTGCGAGGGTAAAAAGAAAACTACGAAACAGTTAAGAATAACTTAGCTCGTCAGAATCACAATGCATTACAAAACGTTTGTACATGAAAAATCATTTTGTTTATACATGACAAAAAAAAAGCATGGAGGGATTTCTCATATATAATCACTTTATCAATTCTTCAATTGAAGCGCCCCATGCTTTTCTTTTTAGTCATACAAAAAACAAAATAATTTTTTTGTTTTAGTACAAATTGTTTAAAAAAAAGTATGTTTTTAAAAATATTTTTTTGTTATTTTTTCGAGTTTTTCGGTGTTTGGATACTTTTTCTCAAGCTGATCTGGTCACCGAAACCGTAAAGTGTTCTGCAACCAGTCAAACACAACATCGTTGCAGGCTAGTATTTATTTTACGATAAACAAGTTCTTGATAAAAAAAAAATAATAAAATACCAGGTGTATCCATAAGTAGTTTCCGGTTTACCTAAGAGATGGCGCCAGCGAAAAGTATGCAGCGTATTTATTTGACACATACGTCATTTTGTTCGTCTGACATTAAACTACAAACACACACAAGTTGAGTCCGCCAAACACTAACGTCTTTGTTTTATCGTTCAGTGATCATGTCGAAGTTTGTGCCTGAAAAAGAACATTTGCGGCACGCATTACTTTTCTTATTTAATCAAAAGAAAAAGGCTGTTGAAAGTCATCGTGTGCTGGTAGAAACATATAGTGAACACGCTCCATCGATTAGAACATGTGAGACATGGTTTCGACAATTTAAAAGTGGTGATTTCAATGTGAAAGACAGTGCGCGCTCTGGTAGACCACAAAAGTGCGAAAACGAGCAATTGCAGGTGTTATTGGAGGATGACTCAACTCAAACTCAACAGCAATTGGCAAAAGCATTAAATGTGTCACAAGAAACAATCAGCAGACGTTTACGAGCAATGGGGAAAATCAATTAACTGGGTAAATGGGTCCCACACGATTTGAATGAACGTCAAATGGAAAATCGCAAAGTCACTTGTGAAATGCTGCTTCAACGCCACGAAAGAAAATCCTTTTTTTATCGAATTGTGACGGGTGACAAAAAATGGATTTATTTTGAAAACCCGAAGCGGAAAAGATTGTGGCTTTCACCTGGCGAAGCCGGTCCTTCAACACCAAGGCCAAATCGCTTCGGCAAGAAGACCATGCTTTGTGTCTGGTGGGTTCAGAGCGATATTGTGTATTATGCACTCTTGAAGCCCGGCGAAACCGTTAATGCACAACGCTATCGCCAACAAATGATTAATTTAAATCACGCATTGATCGAAAGACGACCGGAATGGGCCCAAAGACATGGCAAAGTGATTGTGTTACACGACAATGCGGTTTCTCACACAGCAAAACCAGTGAAAGACACCTTGAAATCGTTTGGATGGGACATCCTTCCGCACCCGCCGTATTCCCCAGACCTGGCGCCATCTGACTATCACCTCTTCGCATCAATGGGGCACGCGCTCGCAGAGCTGCACTTCAGCAATTTCAAAGACGTTGGAAAATGGCTCGACGAACGGTTTGGCGCAAAAGACAAGCAGTTTTTCTGGCATGGTATGCATCAATTACCTGAAAGATGGGCGAAATGTGTAGAAGCTGATGGCCAATATTTTGAATAAAACAAAATTAATTTACCTTGAATATTACGTGTTTTCTTTACCAAAAAAAAAAAAAAAACCGGCAAAAACTTATGCATACAACTGGTATATAGAAACGTATGAAAGTATCATAGGAATGTTGTATTGTCACCCGACGTATTTCGCTGTGCAAACTTTTATCATTGTATGACGTCGAAATGAGCTAATGTTGCAAGATTTGAGGACACAGGAAACCATTGTGAATTAAAGAAAGGTACGTAAAAAATAATAAAAACTTTTTTAAAGACATACTTTTCTTAAGCAAATCGTACTAAAAATGTTTGTGCATGTCTCAAAAGAAAAACATGAGAAGCTCTCTCATATACAGTCATTTTATAAACTCTTCAATTGGCGCAACTCATGCTTTACTTTGTATTCATGCATAAACAAAATTATTTTTTTACTTTTTAGTACGAATTGTTTAAGAAAGGTATGGCTTTAAGAAGTTGTTTATTATTTTTATCAAGTTATTTCGGTGTTCGAATACTTTTGCTCAAGCTCATATTTTGTAACCCAAATCCTAAAGTGTTCTGCAACCAGTCAAACACAACATCGTTGCAGGCTAGTATTTACTTTAGGATAAAGAAGTCCATATTATGAAATATGTTTTTTAAAATATATAAATATATGAAACTTACAATGGAATATTGTATTGTAACCCGACTCACATCGCTGTGAAATATTTCATCATTGTATGACGTCAAAAACTGAGTTAAATTAATGTTTCGAGATTTGAGAACAGCACGAAGCATTGTGAACTAAAGAAAAGAATGTAAAAAATTCAGACGTTCAAATTACCATATCCACACCAGAATGTGCGAACTTTCAAAATCCGACGCTTAGCCGGCTTTTCATGCAGGTGCTAGACGTGTGATTTGCTTTCGATTTTACTGAGTAACCAATTGAAATATATGTTTAACTATTTCTATTGGCTACTTATAGATATCACATGAAAAGCCCGCGGCGAGCGTTTAGATGAAAAGCAGACGTTCTAACGCTCTATCGCTTACGCCACTAGTCATGTGGGATAAGGAACACACAGTAACGCTTCTACGAACTTTGCGAGCATGGGATCCCAGTAACAGCTTTCTTATGCCCTTCCTATTACAGGGCAGCTAGTGGAATTTATTAGGGATTCCGTTATATACTCGTCAATGCACAGAGAGTGGTTCCGATCAGAATATATTACATCTGAAAGCTACGTGTCTGTGAGAAACAAATGTTTATCGACTCATATACTGAAACCGAAGATTCATTTCTAGGATTTTTGTCGGTTTACGCTTGCAGTTAGAGTTAGTAAAATATAAGGATACTGAAAAGTTAAAAGATACATATGACGGACGAATTAATTTCACATGTAACTGACTTATAATAAAGAAAAGAAGTAATACTACTTTGTAGTTCCATTACGCTTCGAAAGAAATTAGTAATGTGAACAACGATGCGTTGCATGAAAGTAAAATTAGCTGTAAATCGTCTTGAGAAGTACCACTCGAGGCATCTGGTGCAAATTTTGAGAACATGAAAAGGTCACGAAACGCTTCTTGTTTCATCTACTGGTGATTGGAGCCATCTGTTGCGAATGTAGAAGCATAACAACTGCAGCCAAATGTTCCTTTTTACTGCGTCTCAGAGTGTCTGTCACTTGCCAGACGGTTTATCTGTGCTCACACAAAAAGAAAATTGCTCGTATCTCCCTCGCTGCAAATTATCTTCTTTAAACATCATATTATTTGAACACACTCTAGGATATATATATGTATTTGTGGTGCACGAAAGAGTGGTGCAAAAGTAATGTCCTTGAGATCCTTCTGAGCATGTAATACACAATTACGTGGCTATAGTTTTAATTAGGCCAATACTTCATGAGTACTTCACTATGTCTTCATGAGTACTTCAAGAATGATGAGCATGTGTCTACACATCACCTAGAACACTTTCCAGATAGTATTCTTTTCTCCATCCATGCTATGTGGAAGGTGTTACAAGTTACTTACAAGGTGTTACAATGACTTACAAGTTAAATTGTATATTTAGCGTAATCTTTGACGTTTATATTATTACATTCCTTTCACTTAATATTTCAGGTATAAAATAGTACAGATAATAGTAGTTTATAAATCCAGTCAGATGATCTGATCGTTAGCGGCTTCTAACTATAGTATATTCTGTCATGACCATCGTTTCATTTCATTATTTTTTTAACGCTTTTTCAAACGACCTTGTTTTTTCAATACTAACAGGATTTTCTCGTAATTGAATTTACCCGATATCAAACTCCCCGAAACTGGTCATCCTGGCTGGAAGTGTCTCTCAAGCACACGAGACGAGTTTCGAAATAGTGCTTTCAAGTGAGAGTCATTCCTATGTCCTGGAAAAACTAAAACCATGACTTGGTAGCCTGTGCAGAGCATTAAGGCGGAATCGAAGTAGATTCTCCTGCATTTTTCGTTTCACACGTTTCCATTCACTTCATATGTAATAATAGAAAGTGGCGTATCTTTGCCTCGGGTGCCCATCCTCGACCCAAATTTTGAAGATCACTATTTGTCATATTGAGCTACATATCTTCCAAGTTTGGTCAAAATCCCAGAGTAAGCAGTCTGGTCAGTCTCTTGTAAGCCAACACACTTTTGGGACATTATTATGTAGATTTTCATTTTGAATTAGTTGTCCGTAGTTCCGATAAATCAAGAGATGACATTTACAAATGTACTACTTTATTATCGGTCAGTCAGGAAAGAGATTCTGATTGAACGAAATCTACGTACTCAAGAGCCTTCCGCACATGAAAATTTTTGTCAAGTCACAAGATGGAACAGACGTAATCCAATAGAGGTAATATTGGATGCTATTGCTTGGTAGGAAATCATTTCCATGTGAAGTGTGGGCTAGCTTCTGTTAGTCGATATTTTCCAAACCAAGATAGGGGCATGCATAAACTTCCTAGATGAACGACAAGGTCCTAGATGAAAGACTTCAAGACATTCAAAGCTCTGCTAGAGTAAAAGAAGAAGCAAATTAACAATCAGGAAGAGGCTGTGACCCAAACGTCAATAACAATTTCGACCTGAGAATAACACTGCTACTATTCCAACAACAACAGCAGGAGCTTTCAACCAACATGAAGTGGTTCGACTTCGGTAAAACGAAACAGAAAGACCAATCAAATCAGCAGATTGATCTCATCTTTGGAGAAACATGAAAAGTAACAACAACTCACTTAAATGATTCAATATTTTGTCCAGAACATTTGAAGAGTATGTTAATAATTTTTAGGAAAACTTCAGATCAATTCGAGAAAATTGTCTTCACCGTGGAACTAATTTCAGGACAAATAAAAATATATCGAAGAGGTTAGTTTATTCTCCCTAAATTTTTACCCAAAAAATTCTTCAATGGAGAAACTGGCTCAGTAGCGTAGTTCCTATTGAAACTACACACATGAGTTACATTTTTGAATCAAGAAGCACACCTGTTAAGAAGATTATTTCGAAACGTTAAACCAGATACTATCATTTAAGGCTTAATCGCAGTGGGTTTTCCCACCTTTTCCGTTCTACGTCGATTATTCAAAATTCAGTGCAGGTAAACAAAATTTAACTTTCACGGACCAAAGTTCGTTTCGTACTCCAGTAATGGGTAAAATTAGCTTTAAGGAAATGTTAGTAATAACTTCAGGATTGTGTGTAG
>JAGDQP010015935.1:16514-41590 GCA_022664845.1 Lepisma saccharinum | reverse complement strand
TATATATATATATATATATATATATATATATATATATATATATATGTGTGTGTGTGTGTGTGTGTGTGTGTGTATGTTTATTAAATTAATTATATTATTATGATTTATTTATGATTGTCATGTAAAGTAAATATGAATTATATAATATGACTAACAACAAACTATATTAAATGAGTTAAAAAGTAATTTGAAAGGATTAATATACCAGATAATTGAAAAGAAGATGATTTTAAAATGAATTAACTATTATCGAATTGATTTCTAACAAAGAATTGCAATCAAGAGTTTGAAATATGATACAATAATTATTAAGTGAAATGAAATATGATTATTACACAATATCAAATATTTAAATATGAAGATGATTTTCAGTTATATTATCAATATGAATTATTCATTATTTGTGCTGTTTTGAAGGAGTTAATATATTTATTTGACTACGAGGTACGAATATTTAAAAAAAAACTATTAATAAAAATATTTTATTTTATTTATTTCGGAAGGGGGAACTTGTGATATGACCCTATGACAAGCCACAGCTTTCATTATTCATAAGAATATAACGGAACAAAAGATTTATCACTTTTAATTGTTTTAGCATAATTTAGAATGTAAACTGATTTAATTTTATATTACATGATGAGTTAAAA
The DNA here is from genome assembly GCA_022664845.1 of Lepisma saccharinum. Taxonomy (NCBI): domain Eukaryota; kingdom Metazoa; phylum Arthropoda; class Insecta; order Zygentoma; family Lepismatidae; genus Lepisma; species Lepisma saccharinum. The sequence continues at coordinate 40,940 of JAGDQP010015935.1, read as the reverse complement.
AGATAACAGAAAAAGATTTATTATTGTTTTGTATATTGCGGGTTGTAGTTATTAAAATAGTTGAAATGATGGTCAGTAGATGACTGCACAATTGTATCATGGTGCAGTATGGAAAAGTGGAATTATTGTGATTTATTTTTTGTTTTCCTTTTAAGAGAAAAGTTTAAAAGCTTTATAATGTTAAGAAGTTACATTAAAATGTATTTTGAGTAATAATATGTCTTTGCTCTAGAACGGGTTTTTACGTATGCCTTTTCTAGTCTTCACTTGATGTGCGGACCCAGCCTGATCTGGAGCAATCTAGGCAACCCGACGGAAACTATCTTTACAGCCAAAGAAGATATACTTACTAGATGCTCAGAAATCTGTAGAATCCAAAGACCCTTGAGATACTGAGAGAACTGTGAGTTTGAGTTTTGATAAAGTGAACACGTATCAGCTTTGCTTTCGATTTGGGTGAATAGCCAATTGAAACAAGTGGTGTAGTTTTATTAGGTGATGTAACACGTGTTTCAATTGGTTATTCACCCAAATCGCAAACAAAGCACTCAACGCAAACGTGTTTGAAAATCAGCCCTAATTCCCATATTATACTTGTATTGACTGGTTGAAATAGCCCATTTGGCCGAAAACAGTCCTCGTGAAGAGGAACCTGAATAAAATATAAAGGAATAGAAAAGAGAATTGTAACTATAAACCACGTATGCGTTAATCTGTATTTGTTCCCAGATTACCCAGAATAGCGAAGGTTAGGTATTAGTTTATCTAAACTAAAATTAATTAAGTCGTCGTTTGCTGAGCTCATGATTTAATTCCTTATGAATCGTATATAAAAGAATTCTTGTGTTAGGAATGGCTCGTCAGTCGAGAGAGTATGTAAAGTCCATCGTTAAGTTTACGTGTATTGCCTAAACATACGTGAGTATTACGTTCAACACAAAACTATATTTGTGTTAATGGACTGACTGTTAGTATGCTTGCACCTTGCAATAATTGGAACGATCCAATTTGACCACATTGAACGGGGATTATTTAGAATAGTTTCTTTGTTTATATAACACTGATTTCATGTTTTGTAAAATTAGGTTAGATTATGTTATAAATACTAGCTAAACTTATGCATATGTAAGAGAAAATTCAACTGAACTATTAGGTGCAAGGTATACTCAAACCGTATACGATAGTGTGTTTCTTACTGGCTAGTATAAAAAAGTCTAAAGCCAATAAATAAAATTCAAATATATTTATTTGTGGGATTGATACCATTACACGAACACAAACTACTAAGTAATTAAATCATCAGTAACTGTATATTGCTATGTCTGTTTCAGTAATGAATTTGATACGTGAACTACATTAAACGTATTAGCTAGAATGACACCAGACAAACGCAATACCTATATTTATACTTACAATAGTATAAGGGGAAATGATTAAGCTTTCCTTTGGTATTGAACTTTTCTAACGATGTAGTAAGTTAACATCCTTAGGCAAAGAGAATATATTAATTTTCTGTTATTTTAGTGAACTTACGTTACAAAATGGAACATAGCATATTTATTAACCATGTTGATTTATCTATTCTCATTAAAAGTAGGAAAGAATATTCCATAAATTGCGATATAGGAACACACATTTCATACTTCCCACCGTATCGTTTATACTCTATCTTGGCCTCCCGGAAGTGACGTATTCAAGGCGGATTTGGTTCAGCTTTAAAACCTTATATTTTTCGGTAGCCTCAACAGTACTCGGTATAGAGGGACTCTAATGGGGGTCAAAATATAGCTGGCGATGAACTGTAAACGCCTCCCCCACTACCCGCCGACCTCCCAGCCTCGGGGCTTTTAGTATGTTGTTCAGGACACTCTTCCCAACAACTTTGCCAAATTTCAAAACTACACGATTTTTTCTCCTATTTTCCCGTTGTTGCCAGGGACTATAAAAATTAATATACGAAGAAGAGAGTGAAGGAGACACTTAATCTCGATCGTCCTCTTCCAGTTTAAATCTATATGAACCAAATGTTCAGTTCTAACTAACTTTTATAATCTTGTTATCGCTGTGCGGCCCGTTTTTGATAAATATTTCAATTCTTACAACAAAAAGTGAATATAATTTGCAGTACTGTTTTATATATACAGTCCAGCACATACAGTACGGAAAAATATTCCGGGAATACAGCATTTAGTTTTCTATTTAACTTATATTTATGAGCCAGCCAGGTAGCTGTGACGTGTCTGAGGGACAGCATGTGGCAGGCTTAGCCTATTAGGTGCCTATCAAGCTTGTAAATATAAGTTAATTAAAACCTAAATGCTATTCTCCCGAAATAATTTTCTGTGACTGAATGTAACTCAATAATTTAGACATAAATCAAGAACGGCACAGCGAAAACAAGTGTAAAAAATTATAATTAAAAATTTGGTCTACATTGGATTAGATTGGGACTGGATGGTTAAATGTTTGCTCTGGGGTCTGTTTCACGAAAGTACTTGTCAATTTCCAGAGGTCTGTCTCAAGATCGCTAACCTCCCGCCATAATCTTTATGTGTACTGTCGTTTGATTTCCTAGTTTGGGTCTCAAAAGTTTAATAACAATTTAATATTGTTTTATATAATCACACTCCTTGCACAAAATGATAGAACAGTGACTGAATGAGAACAAGGGCGGGAGGCTAGCGGTCTTGAGACACTCCTCCAAAGTTGCAAAATGAAGAGTAAAAACTTGGCAAGTACTTTCGTGAAACAGGCACCTGGTTTATATCTTTCGACATTAGCCGATCACTCCACTATCGTTACGTACAGCTGTTTGGATTTGTTTATGGTCAAATGAACTTAATTTATCATCTCCATAACGTAAGCACAAAGATTGAACTCCAGTTCAGCATTCGCAATCATATTGCTTTCATGGTAGCCATATTTATTATGGTAGACCGTTTGTGGTCTGTAGATATGTGTATAGGAAAAGTACGCAGGAAACAACATGGCAACTGACAGAAAGTAGTTCACTGACATAGGTTAGAAATGTCTGATTAGATTGTACTCTTGTATTATATACGATGCAAACATGGAACATGCCGTTGAACACAGAAGAAAAGCATTGCTCAATCCCTGTGCTGACATCGGGAAGTTACTGCGAAGATCCGGTTGTTATACTTTACTGTGACATACTTTCTTGAAAAGTCATCCATGGTGAAAAATGAACCAACTTTCAACTCGTTTTGTGTTGTACAGGAACAGTGATTATTTAAAGTGGTGCTAATACAAGCAGAATCTTCTGGTGTAACATTAATTTTAAACAAATTAACATTTTATGATGCTTCATAATTAAAAACAGAAACGTTTACGCAATGGAAAAGCATATTTATGCTACCGCGTAAGAAGACAAGAATACGGAATACAGGAACAGTGATTATTTCTAGTGTTATTTTGTAACTATTTGTGTAAAAATTTCTCAGGCACTTGCAACAGTGTAAGAGAATAGCAAACTGGACTGTCGATTTATAGAACATTTTAACTGCACGTTATTACAGAGAATGGAACCTCCTTGGGGTTCGAATAATAAATTGCTTTGCATATTGTGTAGAGAGTATGCAGAACAGTGTATCTCACTCAATGCAAGACTTGGTGTCAAACTTAACAAACTTATAAATATGCAGGTAAGAAGATATTATATTCGTTTTTGTTACTCGAAAGTGTGTTTACAATAATGTAAACTTGAATTTAGGTAGCCCGTTAGTATTAAGAATGTTTGTGTTTCTTTAGTATTATTGGAATTTTATGCGTTATCACAAGCAGCAGTGTCCTGGAAGATGTTTGAAAGCTAATTTTCTAAATTTTTAAAGTCTGTTTTCAGGTTATCACAGTTTATTCATTGTCGTACGCCAGACACATTGTTAATGTTTTGATTATTTGTCAACTTTCAGTAACGGTAGTTTTTTTTTTTTTTTCGTGCGAAAGGAATGGAGTTTCTTTTTCCTTCTGTAAGGTACCGACTGCAACTAGTAGGCCTATGTACGGTAGAAGTATGGTGTAGCTGAATATCATCATGCAAAGAAAAGAGCATTGAATGACTGATTCCTAATAGGTGTAGATCGGGCTGATAACTGTACTGGCGGGAAATGTTTGATTGAAACAGAATGACACACAATATACATCTCAGGGTTTGTGTGATATAAATGAAATCTAAAAGTTAGACGATATAGATCCGATTATAGATTCTCTTGTGCGTTAATTGTTGACAACATTTAGAGAGAAAAAAATGAGTGTTGCGATATTGTAATAAGACCGACATTTCCATTTTCAAATGTTAGATCCCCCACCCCACCGTTCCTTCTTTCGGTTATGTTATATTCATGCGGCTCCTGAAGTGTTTTGGTGTGCTTTATCAAAAATAAAGTAACGCTATGATTATATATTTGAAATTATTAAAATGTCTAACAAGAAATGTTGCATTGATTCAATCAATTCCTAAAAATATTTTTACGTTCTTAAGATATCATTTCTTACAAACAAGGGTCCCAATGGGAGTAAATAGCATTCCTAGAGTTCCCAACTGTCCTGGTTTGGGCGGGATTAACCAGGAATTCTACGTCTTGGCCCGGAGGAATTTTTTTGTTCACCGGGACAGTTAAAATCATCGAATTCGATCTTCCGTTTCTTGAGTAATGAATATATGGTACGTTGGTTACAGGGGGGGGGGGGAATGCAAGTGTGTAACTATCGCAATTTTTGGCAGAGTTTGCTCAAACGAAACAATGCTTAATTCTGTAAACAGAACAACTGCCTCCCCCAGTCTGTTCTGCTGATAACATAGCTTAGTTGTAACATGTTTTCCAGAGGTTGATTGTTGAAGGTAAGCTAGCCAAAGGAAGGAGTTAGTGCAAGCTAAAAAAAAAACTTTCACTTGGACTAAAACAAGTTTTTTTTTTCTACAAATTTCTCTGGTAACAGGTATGTTCCTCGCTTCTTAAGTTACTCCCAGATAAATGTGTATGTGATAAATTCCGGGATAAATAAATATTTATCCCGGAATGGGCGAACCTATAGTTCGGAACTCTAATTCTGAACGTAAACTAACCTAAAATCAGTGACGCTATGGTGACCATATTTTCTCAGTTAAAATTCGGGACAAAACTTATCGGCAGCTAATGCCACACTTATTTATCGGTGCGTTGAGGTTCAACTAAAGATAGGATTCATTCAGGTTATACATTTAACTTGAAAGTTGCGTTTCATTAAAAACTGCGTAAGACTTTGAAAATTACACTTAAAAAGGATTACCAACTTCAGAACTTTAAAATTTCCTACTCTTTTGATGTTAAGCCGTCATAATAATTTATAGGCTAATTGATTTCTTTAAATATAATAATTTATGATTAGTTATAAGTTATCACAAAGCTATTATTAATTATTGATCACTTATTTATTAATTACGAACGCTTAGGAGTAGTACAGGAAAAGATGTAAAATTTATTTCAAATGTCCTTATCAAATGAAATTATATCGCCTTTTTTTATAAGATTCGAGACTGCTAATACCTTTTTCAGGACACCGGGAAACAATTCTAAAATTCGTTACTCCCGAAAACTTCAGGAGTTAGTATGGTCACCGTATAGGGTGGATCAGTTCACTACAGCCTTTCCATCAAAAGGTTGCAACAGAATTTCTGTATTATTTTATTTTGCGTTATGATATTTACATCTTCCATTTTTTTATGATGATGGGTGTTCTTGCCCGAAGGTTCCTGGGCAGTGTGAACCGATGGTGGTTTTCCATTGCCTTCCCTCGGATGAAGATGACGTCCTAAGGAGGGGACCTACGTGGGCACCGAACCACTTGTGTTACCACCGACAATCGAATACCCCCGCAGTAAGCGTTACATTTCGTACCGAATCTCCGGGTCGCCTATGTTCGGGTCTGGCAGGGTCACTAAAAGTGGCCCGGTTTCAGCTCTACCGGAGAGAACACCAATTTTTATGAAGGAATTTACATTTTCAGGGATCCCCCTTTACTGTATTTGGGCCACCGATTGAGTAATATTGTGTTAGTGTTACATATTAGGGACAAACAAAATACATAGTTAATTGTAGCATTTTTCAGCTTTTCGTCGTTCGATATTTCTGACGTCTTAAGAAGGCGGATTTATGGGGGGAAATGCCCCCCAGTTATTTCAGAATGACATTAAATGTTCCATTCTAAAAGATAGCTTTTAAGGTAATTCCTTCCCCCCGGGGTCTCTCTCCTAAATTCACCCGTGAGAAGGCAGTGGCTAATTCAGCGAAATATAATTGTTTTTTGGTTTTAACTGAGGAGGCATTTTTGGTCTAAATCCGTCACATCCGACGAGGGGGATGTCCTTCGGCAATCACTTCCAGGGAACAGGGATGAGGTAGGTAACGGTCAGGCCATAGTTAAGGGGCTATCCCGGCATTCGCTTCATGAATTGAGAAACTCTTGGGGAAAAGTGTAAGAGATCAAACTTTTGTGCCGCGACATTACCGGTGGGTGCGGTTAAAAATGTTCTTAAGACTAGTTACAATGCTGCGTAATAATGATAATAATTAAAAAATAAATGATTACAAAAATAATAAGCTTGTCAACAATTAATCTTCGAGCAACTGATGGAATATTATCAATAAAATCTCAGTTATTATCACCATTGTTGTGTGTTAAATAATTTGTTGTAATTATTAATTGTTTCTTTTGTATGTTTAGCTTAGTATGCATTTGTCGTATGTTTTAATATAAAATTATTATTTCAAATGTCTTTCTACTCAGAAAAGGAAGATTCCGATTATCACAGTCCCAGTAGCACACATACATGTTTTCAACGTTGATTTTAGGTTAATTTCGTTGAGTAACTGTTATCGGTTGAAAAAAAAAACGTTTATTTTTAAACCATATTTCAACAAAGACGTTAAGGTTCAATCACAGTGGGTTTTCCCTCCTTTTTCGTTTTACGTCAGTTATTCAGAATTCAACTTAAACGGACCAAAGTTCGCTTCGTACTTCAATCATGGGTACAATTAGTTTTAAAAGAAATGCTACTAGTAAACTCAGGAATGTGTGTAGACACTTTTGGGACAGAATAATGTCCCAAAAGTGTCTGCACACAATCCTGAAGTTATTACTAACATTTCCTTAATGGAAAACTAATACCGTATATCGTGATAAAAGCAACGGATTAAATGAAACTGGGTGTATGTATACCAATAGACAGCATGCATGCTCTGTTTTGGCCAAATAAACCCATTTCTTCTCAACCATTATTCAACGACCAATAAACCGTTGAACTGGCGGACATATCGGTATATTTTCAACGTTAACATAATGTTTCGGTACTAACGTTTAATCCACGTATTTTCAACGTTTCTGTGCTACTGTAATCCTTATTTCATTGTTAAACAGTACAATGCAAAACAGTCCCTTACCCATCCCCAGCAATCTTGGGGGATAGTGACCTCGGAGTAGCCGAGAATCTAGTGCGCTTGCTTTCTGTGCGCGGGGTCACGGGTTCAATTCCCACTGGGGTCTCTTCTTGAACAGAGTGGTTTGGAGCCCACTTTACCAAGAAACTAGATCACGTCCTTAGAAGCTCACCACTTCGTTTAGGACCAGGGATTCCGCCAGGATTTTCAGTTTAGGGGATGTAAAGTCAAAATTCGAAGGGTGTAAGTGAAGTATTGCACGTTTTCTATCGATTTTTGACCGTAAAAATGTTAACGTTGTGTGTTTTCGAGGATTTGGGGAGTGAAACTCCCCACAGAGGGGGGTCTGGCGAAATCTCTGTTTAGTTTAGGACGTTAATAATAATTCAGTCTATCCAGGAGATAGCTTCGCTGCCAGTCTTACAGGTTTCGCAGGAATATTCTCAATTTCACTACACAAATACCGAGATAGTACCTCAACTAAGACCCCCTGCTGGTCTACTTCCGGAAGTGATCACCGAGGAAAGTCATCTCCCAGACGAACGGTCTGAATCTGAATTTGCCTGTTCAGTCGATGAAAAAATACCGCCACTACGATAACGCGGGACTCAGTCAATTTGGTGTGGGCGTAGGGTCAACTCGAAAAAGATGCCTACGAGACCACCATCACTAATAATAATAATACAGTATAACTTCGGAAATCCAAAATTTCGGATAATCCGAACACCTCCGAACGGAAATTCATCGTGAAATTGTTTTTTGATCAAGGGGGGGGGGGGAAATAGGCCAGATTTAAAGCAAACAGAACGTTTATTTTTGTCTAAAAATAGAAATAAATGCAATGATTAAAAGACTGAAATTCTAGAGTAGAATTTAGCATTGTTGTACAGTAGAAAGCAGTGGATACACTTTAGAATTCATTAGGAACATTGTCTATGAATAAAATATATGATCTTCTTTCTTTATCCTGTTACAATGCGTGAAAGGATCAACTGGTACATTTACTGCGTATTTTAAACATTTTTCGGTTTAATCTGAATTTTCTGGAATCCGAACAGACTCAGCAGCAATTAGTTCCAATTCCCGGGGTTATAATGTATAAGGATGGACTTTAGGTACTTCCCCTTAATATCATACGAACCTGATCTAATCCAGAGTTTCCGCCAAGATTTTCGGTTTAGGGGAGTGTAAAGTCAAAATTGGGAGGAGCACGTGCAGTTTTGTACGGTTTCTATCTTTTTTTTTTTTTTTTTTTTTTTTTTTTACAGAAAAAGTTTTAAATTTGGGAGTGTTGTCGAGATTTTGGCGGGATGATACACCCCACAGGGAGGTTGACAGACTCACTGATCTAATCTAACCTAGCCAGCCACTAAGGCAGAGACTATTGAAGTTCATCTAGAATTAGGTAACCTTAAAACTACTGTAATGTGAAAAAAAAAAATCGTACACGTTGTCACTTAAGGTGGTCAGACATGCTCAGTCCTGTTTTCGAGCATTTGGGGTGTGTCTTCTACAAGAAAAATTAATTTGTGGTAATTTGAATCAACATTTATGGTGGGATGGGTAGGCAACGTTATATTTTGTAGACTATTTTCCATGGGTTTTTCACATACGTAATTCATCCTATCATAAAACATATTTGACTTAGGTTAAACATTTAGGTTTAAAACTTTAGTAATTATTTTGTTAATTCCAGGTAGTATGATTTGGTAAATTCTATATTTTGGTTATTATTGAGTAGAAATCTATATCGAATATATTTTTGCACTTGTGTCCTTTTTGGAGATTCGGAAATGACCACCCTAGTTGTCACTAACTGAACAATTCGGGGGAATATCAAAAGTATCCCAATGAGGAATGATTTTATTTTAATACTGTGAAGCATTTGTTCCCAGTCTGTGGACCATCTTCGGAGCTCTTATGCTAGTTTACAAACAAAATTCCACTTAAAAAAAATCCATATCACATAGATAAACGCAAATCAACAGTAAAATATCAAAATTGCCATGATATTTCGATTTTCTTCGCTAATATATTTATGACTCCTATTTATTTTGGAGGAGACTGCATAATGAAGAACTCCACGGGCTGTACGATTCACCAGATGTAAAAATAATGAAATCGCGACGACTAAGGTGGGCAGGCCATGTAGCTCGGATGGGGGAAAAACGAAGATTATATTCTATCCTGGTTGGAAGGCCGGATGGAAGGAGGCCATTGGGAAGACCGAGACGTCGTTGGGAGGACAATATTAGAAGAGATCTTCGAGAAGTAGCTTATCGTGATGAAAATCGGCTTGATCTGGCCCGAGATAGAATCCAATGGCGAACGTTTGTTACTGCGGCGATGGACTTGCGAGTTCCATAAGCCATAGAGTTAGTTAGTTAGTTTATTTTTCACAGTCGTTCTCAGTTGGCAGAACGTTGGCTTCACATTCGGGAGGTCCTAGGTTCGATTCCAGCGTCTGACCATCCTGCCACAGTTTTCCTGTTTCCAAGGAAAATGCTGTGATGGTACCTTCAACTCCTTGTCCAAATCTTTCCCGTACCCTATCCCAAACTGGTCTATAGATTTCTAAAGGCTATTTTACATAAATTCAGTTCAACTTACGTGCCTTTAGCAGAACGAAAAGAAAGTTTTGTCTTCTTTGAAAATTTCACAGTCCACTCTCTCAAAGCGTGAGGACCGGAAATCTATGCAGAGAATGCAATTTGTATTTTTCAGCATACAGTTGAGTCTCGTTTAACTGAATTTTATGGGACCAAGGGTGATTCAGTTAAACCGGAAAGATAGGGATTTACATAACATTGTTTAGTACTGTACTACATGCTAAAAAGAACAACTTTATTGTAACTAAAGTTAACTAAACAATTCTTCAAACATAAGCCTACTACTGTAATGTAAAGTACAGTACACTGTACTGTATTTAAAAAGAACTAAAAAAAACTCTTAAACCCGGAAAGTGCACCCTTGGGACATAACGCGCCCGAGTGAATTTGATTTTTTACTGTAGGATACTGTATCAAAACACTCAATCTCACAATTTCTTGTGATTTTTACTTTAGCTATCTGCTTGATTGGTGAACTTTTTCTTCGGGTGTGGTAGGGGCGTCGGTTGGGGTATCGAGTACCTACCCAGTGTGCAGCTTTTTTTTTGGCAGGTGTGACATGAATTTACTGGACTGGCAAAAATTATAATGGCAAAACAAGACTTATTTTTGTGTGCCAGGGGGGGGGGACAATTAGTAATTTTTTTAGCACTGATGAATATTTCAAAGATGTGTCTGATGCCAAAAGTGAATAAGGTGTAGCCCAGCGCCTCCGCCACCCCCCGCTATGTGTCTACGGGCCAAGCGTAATTATACAATGATCATTTGCATATATTGCATCAAATATACGTGCAGGCAATGTAATATAATCATATTCTATCAATGCCATGGGTGAAAAGCGTTAACAGGATCCAAGACAAAAGACATTTCAAATGACGATTAAAGTAAATCATACAATTTGTCCATTTTACTTAGAAGTGATAATTTCACGCAAAATAATAATAATCAAGACCTAGGTTTATTAGGTAGATTTCGAAGAAAATATACCTATTGAGATCGGTACGATATGAAGGTGTATATATATATTAACACGCTAGCGGCCATAATTTTGAAGATACTGTATTTGAACCAAATTTTTATATGTTGTTTCTAGGCTTAATAGCTCGGTTAAGTTCGTTAATGAGCAAAATCGGTCGCCATCTTGGATCCAAAATGACCGCCCAAAATCCCATTTTGCACACCGTTTGAGCTGGATAAATGAAATTTTACTTGAAGTTGTACTATCACAAGTAGGTCACGACAAAATAAGAAAACTTTCAAAAAGTCGTCAACTTGGATCCAAAATGGCCGACCCAAAAACCCAATTTCCAAATCATTCAAGGTAGAGAAACGAAATTTTCAATGAAGGTGTATGACCAAGAGTAGATTACAATAAATGGGGCAAATCTTCCCTTTGAGGGCGCAGCCAACCGTGGGAGGGTGAAGATCTACTCCGTGGTGGTGTAGTGCTGCAGGGAGATCTTGGTTAAGATAAAGGAGGCGCATCCTCTCAAAAGCACTGAAGTTGGGGGGCGAGCCCCGGCTCCCAGCGAAACTTCGAAATCTACCTCAGCCTGTAGGCCTACCGAAAGGGATTTTTTTTATTTTGTTCTTAATAACATGAAAAGAGTACAAACAATGATTTTCCATTCTTACGGGTTGAAGTTTAGTGTGCAAATGCAAATGAATATACCCCAGTATGCCCTTTACATAAGCTGAAAATAAGGATGCACTTCCCGGGTTAAGTGTTTTTCAAGTTATGTAGTATGTACTGTTAGTAGCGCCCATAGTATATGCTGGGTCCCGGGCAAGGGTGTTTCGCGGGTCCCCTCTTTCCTCTTAGTAGGCAAGGTGATTAATAATCATATTCTCTGCCTAAGTTACGGCGGATTCCCCAAAGTGCGGTCCCTCAGAGGCCCGAGACATGGACCCCGCCTGCTCTGATCTAAGGGCGACAGTGCGTACTGCACGTGTACAATTTTATTTTGTTCGTACATACTACGCGTATGTTACACGGAAATGAAGAAGTCGAAATGTAAAATTTTTATTTGTAGACGTACTGTTCTGTATTTAAATTGAAATGAGAAAATAGGTGTATTATAATTAGTGAACTGTATTCTTACTAAACATTGTGAGGACTTTTCAGATAAATCGTTCATAATGATATTAAGAGTATAAATCAAATGTAGGCTCCGCAAACTGCTCAAATCAACATTTTATTTTTTACCGTGTCGAGATTCGGTTAAGTGGGACTCGAGTGTATATCTTCTCTCTCTCTCTCTCTCTCTTTTTTTCTTTTTTCTTTTTCATGTAAATTAACAATTGATAAATTATTAATGTTAATTTGATCAAGGAAGTTTTGAATGTAACATTTGAAAAGAGAAACGCTGAAAACAAGATTTCTTACATCCATTGAAATGATTATTTTCTTTTAGAGCCACAACTTACCAAGGTCAGCACCGTATTTTCACATCTGAACATTGTTCAGCGAAAGGGGGGGGGGAGTAAGGCAGTGAACAACAATGCCATGATCTACATTTGTTCTATTGTTGTACTGGCTGAGTAAGAAGGCATTATACAGCGTGATTATGAACTACGTCGACCAGCGCTGTAGCCAGACTAATTGTCGCGGCGGACACCTCTACAAATGCGAAAGAGTATCACATACTTCGTGTTTATCCAAAGTAGTTTAACATTTATTCAACCAAGATTTAATTCATAGTGTATCTGTGCATTAGACTAAATTTGCTTAGAAAAAGGGACCGCAAGGAACAGGTACGTGGTAAATTCAGTATCATTGCCAACAAAGTTATTGAAAGAACTTAGGGTGCTATTTTGGTATACAGACTGTTTATTAATTCGTGTAAAGACGAAAGTTTTCAAGCTATATGCATGAAACTTTCCAGTTATTTTACAAAACCCTGGCGTTTTGGCACTGTGAAAACATCTTTCCTAAACTAAATTTTACAACCCTCAAAAGTTAAGCTCGCTTATGGGAAATCAATGTTTATTAATTACCAGTTAATTCAGTCAGATAGTAGCTTCTGTTTGTAAAATATTGTAACAATTTTCGATTTGAAGCACTCGCATGAATACTCTACCCCACAAAACCCATATGAAAGTGAAAAGGAGGGAAAGCTAATGAAAAGCAGTCCCCTTAATTAACATTGAATTTCCCATAAGCGAGGTTCACTTTTGTGTTTGAACCTCCAAAAAGGGGGATTAAAATTTAATTTTAGAAAATTATTTTCTCAGTGTCAAAACGTCAGAGTTTTGTGAGCAACTGTTGAAAATGTCATACAAATTGCTTGAAAACTTTCGTTATTACAGATCTGTTTCTCGATTACATGAATTAATAAACAATCTGTATAAATCTTTTATCTTGATATGAATTTGAATATCAAAAACAAACTAAATCGTCAAAAAGAAAAATGTGTTTGTGGGTTACACCATTTCTGCACAAAGCCTCTCAGTTCAAAACGTATATTTTTTATATCAACCAATTAATTCAATTGCGGCGCATACAAAAAAAAAGCAGACAGGTTTATCATAGGATATTCAAATAAAAACCATTCTTTCCAATAATATCTGCTTGATAATTTTAGTCCTCTGTATGAAAAGTCTAAAACAGAGTCGAACTGGTCAAAATGGTATCCAAATATGATTGTCGAAATAGAAACTTGGGGTTTTCAGGGCGCTTTTCCGGCCGGAAGGGATTGAATATTAAAGTTGAGTTATTGTACACTATTATACATATCAAAGTATATTGAAGGTATACAGAATATGAAGGCTGATATGTACTTCTTAATTATTTTATGAATTTTTGAATATCCAAAAATTCGTATTTTATGTATATTGGAGGCCCAATATCTGTGTTGAGGCAAAATTTAAAAATCGAATTTTTACACGTTATACATTTATGTCAGTAGAAACTACAGTAGAAATTTCAACTTTAATATTTAAGTTTGAAGGGTGTTAGAGATTTGCAAAATGGAGATGAATAATACTCGTCCGTGCTTTAGTAACTCGTGTAAAGAATGGTTGTCAAAAGAAATATTCTTTATTATCATCAGAATTATGAAGAACGAATACCAGATGCGTAAATATGAAACCGGAATTTATGTACAGAAAAGACACAGTGATTGGATGACAATGCTAAGAACTATTTTATTCGAAGTATTGGCCATCGCTAGCGATACATTTCTGCCATCGTTCCGGCAATGTGTGGATTCCAGACCAAAAAAACTGTACCTCTTGTGCTGTAAACCAGTCATCAAGCCATTTTCGTAAGATGTGAAGCGCTGGTCAACAAGTGCGTGTTCCATGGATGCAAATAAGTGAAAATCGGAAGGCGCCAAGTCTGGTGAGTAAGCCGCATGCGGAAGGATTTCTCAGCCAAACGTCGCAATCGTTTCCTTGACCGGTTTTGCTGTGTGGGAGGGTGCATTATCGTGAAGCACAATCACTTTATGTTGTCTTTGGTCATATTCTGGTCGTTTTTCACGCAAAGCTTGATACAAATCTATCATTTGTTGTCCGTAACGTTGGGTATTAACGGTTTCACCAGGTTTCAGCAGTTCATAATAGATCACTCCCTTCTGATTCCACCAAACGCAAAGCATTGTATTCCGTCCATAGCGATTAGGTCTTGCAGTCGATGTCGCCGGTTCTCCTGGAGTTACCCACGATCTTTTACGCTTAGGATTCTCGAAATAGATCCACTTTTCGTTACCAGTCGCAATTCGATGGAGAAATGATTTCCTTTTGTACCTGGCGAGCAGAATTTCGCAAGTGGTTTTTCGGTTTTCCTGCTGCCGTTCAGTCAATGCATGTTGAACCCATTTTCCCATCTTCTGAATCTTGCCCATAGCTTTTAAACGTATGGAAACTGCTTCTCGTGTCAGATTTAATTGATCCGCGAGTTGTTGTTGCGTTTGAGCGTCATCCTCATCCAACAAAGCTTGCAATTCGCTGTCTGCAAACGTTTTCGGTGGTCTTCCACGTTCTTCGTTTCTCACGTCAAAATCGCCACTTTTAAATTTTGTAAACCACGCTTAGCAGTGTGACGTACCAAGAGCATGATCACCGTAAGCTTCGACAAGCATGCGATGCGATTCTGCAGCAGTTTTCTTCAAATGGTAACAAATAATTAATGCTGTCCGCACATCGTAGTTTGTAGGTACAAATTGCGCCATGTTCAACGCTATTAAACACTACACTATGACATGAAATTTGTCTGGTTGTAAGTTGCAAATCGTTATCAGCAGTCAAAACAAGCAAGGGGCACAAGGACGCAGTTTTACGGTAACCAGTGACAGCTAACGCCGTGTATGCATAAATTCCGGTTTCATATTTACACACCTGGTATACTACTGTAATGATAATTGATATGGTTAAGTATTAATAGGGCTCCTCGCTCCAACCCCCCCCCCCCATTTTTAACATGTTTCAAAAACTAAGAGTACTATCAAAAATGTAAGTTCATAGCGCACTATAACTTACAAATTACTACGAAATAGAACGGACAGCGATCTCGAAATCTTGTCGATTGATGAGTACTGAGACTTCAATTAAATAATGACGTCATAATCTTTGAAAATGTATCACTCAGCAATGGGCAAGTTCTCGTGCGCTATGAATTTAAATTTTTGATAGTAATCTTAGCTTTTGAAAAATTTTGAAAACTGTTAAAAATTGAGGGGGGGAGCGAGGAACCCTCTTAAGAGATAAAGACAGCTGCATAAGCGCTTTACACACATATAGAGAGGTGGCAACGTTTTGCAAAAGGCTTAGTCGTATAATGGAATGAAAAAAGACCATATGGAGCAACCATGTTCCCAAATTAATACTAGATATATATATAAAATAAGCTTTCTTACAATGATATTTCAGGATCTACTTAACGTATCACCCTTTCTTTGGCACTCCGGTGGTAATAGAGTAACATTTCACAAAACGAGCGCGAGAATTGTTCCAATCCCAATTTGCAAATTTCTAGCTCCCTTCAAACTCAAGTATAAAAGTTCAAATTTCACCGTAGTTTTTCCTGACATAAATGTATTACGTGTAAAAAAAAAATAGATTTTTATACTTTTTTTCACCACAGATATTGGGCCTCCAATATGCATAAAATACGATTTTTTTTTTTTTTCAAAGTTTCTTTAAAAATTAAGGACTTATATCAAACTTTAATACACTTTGACATGTTAATAGTGTGCGAGAAATCTACTTTGATATTAATTCCATTCTGAGCGAAAAAGCGCCCTGAAAACCAAGATTGTTTTTATTTCAACAATTGTATTTGGATGTAATTTTGACCTGTTCGATTATGCTTTGCTTTTCATGCACATGACTAAAATCGTAAAGCGGTTTTTTTATTTTTATTTATTTATTTATTTTAATGTTCTATGATAAACCAGTCCGCAGATATTACATTTTTCGTAAACATCTGCTAACACAAATTTTGGCATGCGCCGTAATATAAAAATGCTTACCATTTATTAATAGATTGGTATAGAAATAAAATAATACTCGTTTTGAAAAGGGACATAAATATTTTTAAAAAAAAACTATTATTTTAAAGCAGCCAAGCTGGATGATTTCAGATGAACTGACCCACAGGTTTCGTGTACGAAGTTCCTAAAACTTAGTGTATCTACTGTATTATCCCAATTTTCATTTGGGGGACACGGCTCCCACGTTCTCCCTTGTGGCTACACCCCTGAGGCTGATAAACATCGGGGGGGGGGGGGGGTTTCCTCCCATCAAAACAAGATGAAAGTTACTCTGACATTGTTTCTAAATGTCCATAGTTTCGAAGCTACATGCTACCGAAATCGTGGGAAAATGAACTTTTGATCTCCAGTATTCTAACACCACGAACAGTAGAGCTGACGAAGCATGGTACAATCAAAGACTAAAACCGCACTATTGAAAAAGGCATATTTCAAAATTCCACAATGTGCGCGCAAGGAATTTCCCAAAGGAATTAGGGGATTATCAGAAATTCTCTGAAGTAAAGATGAGTCGAAATGAGCTTTCCACCAGGAAACTATAATTTGTTTGCGACAAGTCAAGTAGATTCCATATACCCAACACAGCGGGCGGTGCATATAATGATCATGAGACATACCATAGTTCCCCAGATCTGACAGTATGTGACTATTTTCTTGTGGGGGATACTTCAAGGGAAAAAAGTCTTCCCCCACAAACCTCGAACACTACGGGAGTTAAAATAGGTCTTCTCCCAAGAGAGAGTTTCAATTCCCCAAAGAGTGATAAGTAGAGCATGTTACCACTTCGTTCAAAGACTGCGAGTGTTCAAACATGCTGACTGTCATCTTAAAGATGTTCTCTTCAAGGCCTAAAAGACTTTGGTGATCAGGATTGATGTTAAACATTTGTAAATATTGTCGAAAAACGGCCAAAATGTGTTATATTCAGTGATTTTGCCACTGAAAACTGAAGTAAAAATAATGATGTACTGAAAATCTTATTGCTTGTCAGTAAATTGCATTGTTTCCTTAATAAGTAGGTATGTGTTTTTATACATGATGAGATATTTGTCCCCCCCCCCCCCTTATAAAAACAGTATTTAAGTTTGAATACCTTTGAAACGGTTGAAGTAATCGAAATGAAAGGTTTACAATATGATACTGACAAAAAGTTGTAACGAGAATTGTTAACAAAATGGCCACCAGTGAAGCAGTGTTGCCAAGTCAGAATAAAATTAGTTTTCTTTAAATGACTCTTATTTAAAAGACGCTAGTAACAAGAAATGAAACAATGAATTTTGTTGTCACGGTGGTGCAAACTTCCGAATACAGATGCTGGAATTCACGATCTTGGAAATGTACGTGTCAACGCAACTAAATTGATAACAAGACTTAATCAACAAGATAACAACAGTATAAAACAAGTGAGGCGGAGTCCATTTGAAGGACTATCTATCCATATAAGCAACTGCAGCAGCGAGCATCGTATTTATATGATCAATTTCCCGTTGGAAAAATTATGGCGAGACCTGTCCAATGACACCTCAACCACCTTTATAACCCTCGTTGTTCCTGAGTTGAAAATTACTCCCTCCCCCATATCCCATATCTGACACCGCCTCTGCGATCTGGATGAATGATACGGGTTTGAACTCGTTTTCCTGAAACCTTTCCAAGGACACCTTCCTAGCCATAGTAATTCCAAAGTTGCCCGAAACTCGGGATCTGCTCCTGCAATATGGATGCACTCGTTTTCCTGAAACCTTTCCAACGACACATCAAGCACCTTCCCAGCCCTAGTAATTCTTGAGTAGAAAGTTCTCGACAGACGGAGTGCTTCACTCTCACATCACTTGCTGCTGAAGGCTAAAAAGCACAAATTAGCTCATTATCAAGTAGTATGATTTCCATAGCATGATTTCTTAATACACTGTGATAGAAAAAAAACTCGGGAAATACCCACTAAGGTAGATACGGGATATTTGATTATGGTGCTATCTTTGAAAGCACGTTCAAGATGGCCGT
Source organism: Lepisma saccharinum (assembly GCA_022664845.1). Taxonomy (NCBI): domain Eukaryota; kingdom Metazoa; phylum Arthropoda; class Insecta; order Zygentoma; family Lepismatidae; genus Lepisma; species Lepisma saccharinum. The sequence continues at coordinate 22,400 of JAGDQP010015935.1, read as the reverse complement.
CTACAAGTTTCTGTCTTTTAAATATGTATTAATCATTAATTGGCATAGTGTCATTTGAATGAGTTGGCAATAATACTTCCACAGCTTTCGTTACTACTTTTAACACCGTAAAAGTTTATTTCTGTTTTCTTCAATAGTTTTAAACATATTCAATTCAAACTTAAATACTGGCTTTATGTTATTTTCGTGAAATTGAAAGCTCCTGGTTCCCCTAGCTCCTTTTCCATTGGTCAATAGCGCCTTTAATTTTGATGTTGCAACAAATGTCATCAAGTTGAAGCACATGCATTATGTTTCAACTAGATGCGTGTAGCAGTCTACGGGCCCCTCAGTTTGTTGGAGTTATATACTTTCTTTCTGGGACTGTCGCTGTTCTCAAACTCAGTTCCTTTGAAAATAATGATTTCAAAAAAGTATAATGAGAGGGTTTGAAATGAACCCCATTGCTGTCTTAAGTTTAAAATATATTTTGTGCAGTTCCGAGTTTTGTAGACCTCTGAGAGGGGTCTTGGCTAGCGCCCGGGGTGAAGTGGGAAGTGCACAAGCAATCAGCGAAAACTCGCCCTTTTACTACCTACCTCGCATTGGCTATTAAAAGTGTCTTCCCACCCATGATCACGCTACGACTCCTCCCTCGCGGCTACAGAACTCAGAACTAAACTGTTCATGTGCTCGTGAAGAATGTATTTACATGAATGACAATTTCTGCCCGCTGCCAATGATACGATTTGTGATGGTACAATTATATATTTTCAATGTTTTCAAGTTCCCAATACCCAATGGTGTACCGGCGGTGATCTGCTTCCCTTGTGCAGAAAAAGTGGAGATTTTCTACAAACAAAGAATTGCAGAGGAGAAGAGAAACGCTGAGATGATGTGTGTGTCTGTCGTCACAACTGTGAACGCGACGCTCTTCGATAATATGGTAAGTTGATTGCCTAACTTTTTTTGTAAGCATATTCTCCAGTTTGAATGAATTAATTTTTTAAGGCCTTCAGGTAACTTTGGCTCAGGCCGGATGGATGATGGTGGGAGAATTGGTAGAATGAGGAAAGTGGGGGAGACGGGAAACTCTTAAGAAAACCCACCCACACGGTCCACCACAAAGCTCACATGACACGATCAGAGATCGAACCGGCGCCCCTAAGCACTAGAGGTAAACGCTCTACCATTGAGCCACCGTGGAACCACGTCCCTTCAACATACTTCTATTAGGCAAAACTGAACATCGCTAAATCTGCTTATTAGTAACTGCGCAGTTTTGCGCAAAATGTTAACGACGCCAAAATACTGTTTTGCTGCAATATTCCATTAGAAAATAAGCTACCAAATACAGGATTGAAGGTAATGACGTGTAACATTGGGAAACGGGCAGTTAAACTTCTAATGAAATTGTATTTGTTATTCTTGTAACCGGTGAGCGAATTAAGAAATTTTTACAAGGGGAGGGGGAAGTGTTGTTGATAAGAAAATAACAAAATAAATCATATATTTTACATGCAGACTCACAGGGACATTTCCCCCCTCATCCCCCAGTTAATTCGCACACTGATTGTAACTACAAAAACCAACTCCTTGCAAAGACACATAATTGAAAAGAGGCCCTGATTTTGTGTGTTATACGAGGGGGGATCATAAAGTTTTAATTATCACCCGGAAGTTATTGAGCTAGGTGTATGAAATTTTGGCAGTGTATTTAGTAGTCTTTATGTACATGATGGAGAAAAAGTGAACTCTTTTTGTCCTTTCTTGACCTTAAACCACTGTCCTACTAGTTGAATGACGTCATTTTTGTCGTTAAATCGCCGAACCCACGATGCATTTTTCATCTCTGGGAACAACAAAAAGTTGCTTATGGCGAGATCGGAAGAAGAGGGAAAAAACTGCAAGATGTCAAAGCCACAGTACCTTGCTTTCTCGACCGCGACTTGACTAGGCTGGTGCATTGTCCGTATGGAAACGAACACCTTTGGTGAAGTCACCATGCAGTCATTGTTTTGATGTATGTCTTTGAAAAGTCTATCCAAATCTATGGGGTACGTTACAATATGTTCGTTTGTACCTTTGTCCTCATTATTTCACGGTTTCTTTTTATAAATAATCACATTTAACATTTTGTTTTTTCGAAACCCTCATTTCTATAATTTTCCTTTAGCATCCAATATTATGTTTTTTGTTTTTTTAAGGCACTTGCTGAAACATTGGAATTGAGATGTTCTTTATAATATAATGTTTAGATTTAACAATGTTCACTATTCCTCATAACCATACATGAACAGTGTGTAAGAAAGCGAAAAAAATGGGTCGTAAAATTTATGAGGGTTTAGTACACAGGAGGTTTAGTAATATCATAGACCTCATAATAGATAGACTTAACACGCTTCCCCATTTCTGGCTGCGCTAAAACTAGTGGATTTTTGTTCAGAGAATATGATTTTGAATCCATCCGCTAGGTAGCTCTGCCATAGACGTCATATTCTACTATGAGGTCTATGGCAGAGCTACCTAGCGGATCGATTCATAATCACGTGCTCTGAACAAAAACCCATTAGTTTTAGCGCAGCCAGAAATGGGGAAACGTGCGAAGCCTATCCATTATGAGGTCTATGGTAATATGTAGTAATAGTAGTAATAAGTATGTTCTAAGAAGTCCAGTAACATGAAAATACACGTCATAATTCGACCTTGACCTTCTTATGTATAATTTGAAATCTTTCGTGTTCAAGCATTCCACTCTCTTGTTTTTATCTCTTTTTTTTTAATCCCAAGCAGCATACTCACGTGAAAAAGACGTCATGTTTGGGGTTGAAAAATGAAAATCACGTCAGTGTAATGAAGTTGACGTCGCTATTACGTGACATTTTGGGTTTTTAATTGACGTAATTTTCTCATGTCTCATACCCTAGTTTTTGACGACAAAGTATGATTATATCTCGTTTCTGATAGCGAGTGCTTGATCCTAACCAACGTAGTTGGAGTGAAACTGTGAACTTGTCGGATTCAACTGTTTTTTGTGTGTGTGTGCCGTTCTTTCTAAAATGCGGTTAAAATGCAAAACCACCGGGATCAAACGATTGTTTTGGGACAACTTGGTTCATTTATATGCTTCTTTAAAACGAATACCTACAGAAATAAACTGTCACTGGAAGGATTTTACACACATCGTTCGGTTTGTGACATTTACTCGTCATTTCGACGTCTTTTGTATCAATTTTCAACCAAATAATGACGTCATTTTCACGCGCATTGTCGTAGATTCTGTTTCCCTTGAACCAGCTTCAAAGTGAGTAGATATGAGAAACCTTTGCCATTGTAAAAGTATATTTCTTGCTTCCTATTTTGTATGATATTTTGTTTATAAGCAATATTTGAGGATTTTTTTTTTCTTCTTTTAGGTGGAACAAACTTTTGATAGTCCTTTTCCAAGAGAGCGAGATAGATTTCCCTACGGATCTATAGGAACGGGCTTGAATACTACAATGCAGCAATACACAGATCAACCAATAAATACACCTGATGTTTACGGTTATCTACACATGTTGAGGAATTCTAATGCCAATGGCAATGTACCAGAGAATAATATACCAGAGCCAATTAGACTGACATATGTGAATCAGCCTTCATATGATCAAGGAATTAATTACCCCATTATGCCACCGGATGAATTTGGTTTCAGCGAAAGTTTATATGGTAATCGAAACATGTATGCCTCCGAATTTGTTCCTGACGCTCATGTGGATGCTGTAGAAAATACATACCCTGAGAGAAGTCTATCCTATGTAGGAGAACAAGAAATTATTCGACAACTGACCAGAGTTCTCAATTTTCGCCATGAAACACAAAGTCAAACGATATTATGTGAAGAAACTTACCAAGCCAATATGGTAAAAGCTGCATTTCCGATGAATGGTCGAAGAGTCCATGCACAACAGCCAAGTAGCTACTGTGTGCGAAGTCCTGATGCTATATTTACACAAGCAACACAGCAACATTCAGTACAGATACCAAACCTTGGTCCACGTCAATGGATGCCCGTTAATGTGGATGGTACAACAGAAGCAGCATCCTCGGTGCCTCTGCCTCCGCCTCCCAAATTACACAGGATGGTTCCAGTACAAGACGTTGGGGAGTATAATTCTGTTTCTCCATCCGTTGGTTACTATGAGCATCAGCCATGGGGGTCAAAGAGCACCACTGAACCAAGCTCAAATGAAACAGTAGTTGAGAGGTAAGATTTTTCTAATTTCATATGTAGATTTGACTTTTATGAGCAGAAAAGTTGAAACTTTGTCTCATGTGTGGTGACTTGGCCTGACCTGGTAATCGGACCCACTGACTCAATCTTGACCCTGTTTTGACTCCTGTAACTTTAATCAATCAGTATTTTAATAAAGTGAAAAAAAAGCTCTCTACAACAAACACCATCGGGACCGAAGAAAGTGTCCGCGTTAGAGAGGTTCTGAATAGGGAGTAGGTACTCAATATGCAGTAATACAGTACAATACATGCAACTATAAGTGCAAGTAAATTATATATCACGATGTTCTTCATCACCAACGGTCTACACTTTAATGAAAAGTGATTTATCCCTTAGGAAGGTTCTGTGATCGATCCCATCTCGGTACCATACTGAGGTTTCTGCAGAGGTTTTCCTCAGTCATACAAGGCTAATGCCAGGATGGTACATTCACAATTAGGATCGGACCAACTTCGTTCACACCTCATGTTCTTAACCCTGTTACGACCTACGTTAAAGTGGCATAAATAAAATTCAAATTCAATTTACGTGCCAGGAATTTGAATTCGGGAATTTATAATGACCTTTGAGTTTCACTTTGACAGGAATTTATAATGAATTTTGTGTTCGTGACTGTAATAGAGGGTGTCTGTATTCAAGAGATTAATAACTCATCAGTGTTATTGCAATTTTGTAACGGACCAAAAGTATCGTCCGTTATGTAGGGGTGTTCGTTAAAAGAGTTTTCACTGTATTAAGCATTTTTGGTTAAATAACATTTAAAGCTGTATCTCCTAATCGCAAAGTGCGGTCGATTCGAAAAGAGCTGGCCAAAAGTCAAAAACGCAAGTGAATGATCTCAAAATCTGTACTCGTTTTTTTTTGGGGGGGGCGCTGATTACGAATCTGAAGTCAGAGTTGCAAATTGTAACCCTCTTCATCCCCTATTGACAACCCCTACTCGTGAAACAGCCTGTATATCATGTTACAATCAAGATGAATGTCATGTTCATGGGTTTTTTTGGGTCGCTGAGTACGAATTTGAAGTCAGAGTTGCAAAATTGAACCCCCTTAACATTTTAGCGTATGATAATTGTTTTTAATGAAATATGATTGTTTTTTTAATAAATGACTCCTGATTGGATTTTGGGCGGCCATTTTGAATCCAAGATTGAGACATTTTCAACATTTTGTAATATTTACCTAAACTACTCGTGATGATACACCTTTATGACAAATTTTGTTTCTCTAGCTTAAACAGTGTGGAAAATGGATTTTTGGGTCCGCCATTTTGGATCTACGATTGCGTCTTTCGAAACATTTTGCAATATTTTCTTAAGGTATTAGTGATCATGTATGTTCATATCTAATTTGGCGTTTCTAGCTCCAGCGGTTTAGGCTGTGCACTCTATACAAAAATAGGTTTGGCGGCCATTTTGGATCCAAGATGGCGACTTTTTCAACATGTATTATTTTCCTAAGCTACTCGTGATAATACACCTTTGTGCCAAATTTCGTAGCTCTAGCTCAAACGGTGTGGAAAATGGAATTTTGGGTCCGACATTTTGAAACGATTGAATAACCAACAGGGGCAACTTAGTGCAAGATATTATATATATATATATATATATATATATATATATATATAT
>JAGDQP010015934.1:16342-41591 GCA_022664845.1 Lepisma saccharinum | reverse complement strand
CTGATGATATGATTTTACAGAGGTGAGATCGAGAAATTCGCAGGTAACTGGCGAAATTAGTATCCAGTGAATACTTTACCTGTGAGCACAGCATATTGTGAGAGAGGAATCGAGTCAAATTAATATAATATTAACTGGTATTAGAAATAGAATGAATGCGAAACATCTAACTGATCTCATGTTCGTATCAATCGTTGGTCCTCCAGTCAAAATGTGGAATCCTGCGCCAAAGCAATATAAGCTTGAAAATGATGCGTGCAATTAAATGGAAAACTACTGTTGAAGAAAGTGTGTTGTGTTACAATGAGTCTTGTAAATAGATTTACTAAGCAAGAACCATATTCTAATTGAAGTATCGTGTAATGAAATAAATATATTGGCTTTAAAGAGATTTACAATGATCTGTATGAATTAATTTGCTATCATACCACTAAGATACAATTTGAATTATCTGTACCCTGTAGTTGCCATCTTTAAAAATATTAATGTAGAGTTGATTAGTAATTACTATTATAACTATTGAAGTTTTTGGAATAAAGGCCTACAAAAATTACCATTAATGATTTATTTTTTTGTAAATAAAAATATCGTTCCGATAAGAACTTTCATCCACTTTCAACGCTGTGTTATAGTTCGAGCTCTCCGCCTGCGCGAGGGTGGGCTATGCCTTTTTTGTACGCGTGTTCTCCTCAGAAAGGAGTGAGGGCGAATGGTTCTGAAAAAGAAATATTGCCCCCCCCCCACAATCCCTGCAGTATGGACGGGTGCTTGGTCGAGTTAAAAGACATCGTGCTCATTCCCGAAATGGTCTTCGATGGAAGGCAACAGCAAAGTTCTTAAAATGTTAACGTAACCTTGTGCTGTGACATTGCCACATAAAGTGATAAAGGAGTCCAAGACCACACTAGGAAAAACCTTGACCACACTGTAACCCCATAACTACTAAATTTCACAGTAGCACTATACAGGTTGGTATTCCAGGCATTCGTCACACCCTCAACCTATCATCGGATCGCCACATTGTATACCGTAATTAATCGCTCCATTAAACGGTATTCCACTATTCAGTGGTCCCGTTTTGCGATCTTTACGCCACGCGAGGTGGCGTTTGGCATTTCGTATGTCCACGTCATAATAACATCGAAAACGGTAGATCTAGGGATGTTCAGGAGGGTGAAAATCTTGTGCACCATATTCTTACACTAGCATAACCCACTCATCTGACCACGTTGAAAGTACGTGAATTCCTCAGCCCATCTCATTCTGCTGTCCCGCGCTATCTGCTGGCTACTGGGACTGCTGACTATATGTTCCACGAGGTAGATGGCAGTATTTGTGTCGCCCTGTAGAATAAATACACGTTTCGCGGGGTGTCTAGATACCTTTGATCGCATAGTGTATGTGTACAAAGATTACAGTAAACACACTGCTCACATAAAATTCGTAAGAGGCGTTTCACTTTCATCTGACGTTTCGATCATTTTTTAGGAAAATAGCCACATAACTGAACACACGAAAAATGTGTGTCTATCAGTGTCCCCGTCGCTATTTTTCTAAAGGAGTATCCCTCTTAATATAAACTGAAAGATCTCGTCTTGAAATGAACCAAAAGAAACTACATAGAAGACTTATTGTATATGAGAAATGAAGTAAAGTTTTTATTAAGCAAAGTTATCTCTAAAGATGTAAAAGAGAACAAAGGAGAGGCTGGTTAGTTTGCTGTATTTAAATAAAGGTAGCCAAACCTTGTTTAATAATACTTAATCCTGGTTCAAAGATAGTTAGTGTTTTGTTTATATAAAAATTTTAATGTACAATTCTTTCTTTTGGTGAATCAGTTTTCTTCAATATTATTGTATATACAATGTTATGAGATGATATTTCAAGTGCTGCGAAAGTCCTGAAGCTGAAGTTTCACATTTTGTATCCCTGACATGTTAACTGACCCTGATACAGAGGTAAATAGCTATACACAGAATGCTATGTATAATATTAATACAAAATTAAGTTAATCAGAAGCATAGATAAAAAGATCTTCAGGAAAACATGAGATTAATAATTAATCTTCAAGTACGAATAAATTGTTTGATGTACTGTTATTATGTTAGATGTATTCTAGTCATAAACATTACATAACCAAACCAGCATCCGTGTGCCTATTTCTTTTTTCGTACTGTTTCAGGCCGAGAAAGCTAAAAAGACAGCAGAAGACAAGCTAAAGAAATTAGAAACACAAATTGAAAAGGAAAGAGACGGTATGGAGAGCAAGATATCTGACATTGATATGGATCTCCAGGTAAGTGTCCCGAAATCAAAATAAACTATCTTGTAATGTACAGCATTTCATCATACAGTAAAGGTTTAAAACATGCATTAAACAAAAAACACAATAGTAATAATACCGGTATTTTTTAGCTTTTGTGCAAGGTCTTTCTCAGTTGTAAAAACATGGAAGAGGACATAACAGGTATTCCGCCGGGATTTTCTTTGGGGGGATATAAAGTCAAATTTGGAAGGTGTAAGTGGAGTTTTGGACGATTTTTATAGTAGAAAGTTTAAAGTGGACGGGGTGTTCTATTGGGACATAAGGTAAACAGGATGAAAATACAAACTGCTGAGAGAGTCCCCGTTGTTAGGAGAAAAGATGTCAGCCGAGAAACGACGGTTACTTTACCTTGTTTAACTGGTCACACTTAGCTAAACACCTTTTGGCTGCTACATTACCTGCTCAAGATGGTCACCAGATTTTTCACCGTCATCTGTCGGTTTACACCATCCATCTTTTCTCTACCTCACCATTTTTTAATTCCCTTCCTGTCTATTTTATGTCCTCTTCCATGTTTTTGCAACTGAGGAAGGGCTTGCATCAAAACTGGAAAATACCAGTATTATTGCTAATGTGTTTTTTATTAATGCATGTTTCAAATTTTAACTGTACGAGGAAGTAGCCTTGTTTCCTATATAATATAGTAAATAAACTATGTTTGGTTAGAAAAACGACATTGGTGGTAAGGAAAGTTACTCTTAGTTTGAAATTACTTGCGTGTTCCGATGTGAACTGGAATTGACTTAGTATTTCCAGAACACCCTAAGAGTCTACAAGTAAGAAACACGTTTAGTAATTTTTATATTTGCTAACTTTCGTAACACACATTTCATAGCACGGGGATTAGCTAATTTAAACATGTGTATTTTCTAAATTCTCTAGATATGTTAAAATGTTGAATATATTGTTTGGCTATCAGATGTTTTGCTTCACCACTCGCAGCTGGAACTTGGATTTACAAACATATATGTAAATTGGTGCATTATGTGTTCGTAAACCAAATTTAAGCAACGAACTATGTAGCGAAACGTCGAATAGTCAATGTAAACAATACAATCAGTAGTTAAAGCATGTGCACAAAATTCAAACGTAAGTAACACATATTAAAATTTCAATAAATATCTTCGTTTTATTTATTTATTTCTAACCATAGCTCTAAAAGGATTTTTATGAAGAAAAAAGGAAAGAAATTCAAGATATAATAGAATCCGTAGCATTTTCCACCTTACCATGAACCCATAATTCAAAATATTTACTATAAGCTTTCGAACCTTAAATATAACAATATTATATTTGAAATAAAATTGTCAAAAGTACAAATGCAAACACACACACACAAACAGAGAGAGAGAGAGAGAGAGAGAGAGAGAGAAACAGAGAGAGAGAGAGGATATGAACATTGCAATTTTAAAATAATCAATAACAATCACCTTAAAAATTGAATGAATGGAATCACATGTCCAAAAATCAAATAAATTACCAGAACTATTACGTTAGTGCAGCGATAATAGTATTCGATATGTGTACTTTTATTTGACATGTTTTACAACACTATGAATAATATTTTACGGTTGTCTTTTTTCATGGTGGGAGATATAAGCAGTGGATGGACACGAACAGTATATCGAGGGCATCGGGATTTTTATATTGAATTAGAGAAAACATTAATTGCGGGAACATGAATCAGATCAAGTAATTAATTGTGCTTGAAGATAAAGGTAATGTCTTTGAAAAATGTTTTATATTGGTGTGTACGAAGCTATGTGTTGCGGCAATATAATCTGTGACCGATTTCAAAAACTATGAATCTATTTCCTGATTACAAAAGGTTATTGAGATATTTCTGAGAGTTGACAATTAATAAAGATTTATTTTAGACATAATGATTTGGTATTTAATATGCTATGTTCTTAAGGGGTACACTTTAGATACTCCATCAGTCACGACTGAACGGAATCTAATACAGCTGGATAAGTAAGCATTATTATTACGGAATATTGAGATACTACAATTTCATACTAAATATAATCATAGCATATTGATTTGGCGCAGCCATGTTAAGGATACTTTTTGAACTGAAGTCATAAATTCAGAACAGACAACATGATAAGCAGTGGCAGTTCAAGTATCAATAGTACAAAATATAAGATAAACATACCGAATTATTGCGAAGTATGTAACATATTAATCAGTTGGATTTTTCTAATTATGAACATTGTTAAAGTTTACATGATGGCACATTTAGCCAAATTGAGATCCTAACCGGGTAAAAGTTTTGACATTCTGTCACAAGCATCCAAGAAAGCATGATTGAAACAAAGAACCAAGAATAGGAATTTTGATTACTTGCTGAAATATAAAAAATATTAATTTGGTATTGATACAGAAAAAGAGGATACCTCCGTGTTATTAACAACAGTAAATTGTAAACACCAAATGATGCTCGTGAATCCTTTTCTAGTAGATTCAGGAGCAGCCATATCAGTTGCTGACCTTGACTTTTATAAAAAATATTTTATTAATAATAATTTAGATTTGACAAAGCAAATGCTACGAGGAGCATCAGGAACATAATTATTTTCAAGTAGCTGGAGAATGTAAGGTAACAGTACATCATAATAGTTATTGGTATGTCCTACCATTAGTTACTATTCATAATAAACTATAAATACCAATTTTGGGGAAAATGTGGTTAGCAAAGCTATGGCCAGATTGGAAAAATCAAATGCTAAAAATATCCCCTATACTAGAGTTAAATCAGACGTCTAATCTAGGGATGCCGAAAGAGTTTTCAACACAATCCTTATTGAATAAGTTTAAACCTTTGTTTTCCGAAAGACAAGTCTCAACCATCACAGGATATAAAGTCCAATTACAGTCAAAAAACCGCTCATCCTATTTATAGGTGTTATTACGATATCCCGGTACAATTAAAGGAAAAAGTAAAACAAGAACTGCTTAAACTACAAAATTAGGTGTTATTGAGGCTGTAGAGCATATTGATTGGGCCACGCCGCTGGTGGTTGCTAAAGAAAGAATGGTAAAATCCGTCTGTGTTTAGATTAGAAAAATACTTTCAACAAAGTCTCAGATAAAATAACATATCCTTTGCCTAAGACTATAGATATGTTTGATAAATTACACAGAGCTACGACCTTTACAGTTTTAGATTTACGAAAAGATAATCGTGGACGAACCTAATAATATAACTCGAGTCATTTTTAGGGATGACAGCTTTCTACCATAGACACATATCAAATTTATCCATGAAAAGTCCCCATCTTGTTATCAAAGAATGCGATATGGGTATGCTCAAATAAAACATTCCAAAGAATTCCAAGATTTAAAAACAGTTATCCGAAATGCATTAGTATTACACCCTTTCCAACCAGATCACAAGGTGGTCATTATGACCCACGCAAGTGCCAAAGATTTGGGTGCAATCTTATTTTATAGAATAAATGGGAAGTTAACAGCGGTAGCGTGCGTATCAGCAACCTTATCACCAGCTGAAAGGAACTACTCGCAGTATGAGTGGGAAGGGTTTGGAGTAATTCTGGCCTTAAAACGTTTCCACGAGTACATTTATGGCAAAAGTTTGACAATTCTTACAGACTCTATTCTAGTAAAACTCCTTTGTGGACATAAAACAATTCCTAGAACAATGTATCCAAGATTGCAACGTTGGTGTTCATTGGTATCAGCGTATGATATAAAGTTCGAATACACAAACTCAGTACAGATAGCAGATTTTTATCGAGAATGCCTTTAATAGAAGCTACACAAGATTCGTCGGATTTTATTGCAGAAATAAATGAAAATTTTATTAATTATGAAGAAGTAAAATTAGCAACTAACAATGATGAACTTTTACAGCAAGTAAAACATTGAATTAGGTTCGTTGGCCTAAGCAACTTTCAAAAGCATCTGACTAATTTTTTTAGAGTTCGTTATGAGTTATACATACAGTATGAATGTGTTTGGGAGGGACAACAAATTGTCCTTCCTATAGTTCTTAGACAAGCATATTTGAAAATCTTACACGAACAACATTGGGGAGAATAAAAAATTATTTTAACAGCTAAAAAAATATATATGGTGGCCTAATGTGGAATCAGATATAAAACAGATAGTTTAAAGTTGTGAAACATGTCTTTCAATGAGAAACAGACCAGCAGCACATGAATACAGAACTTGGCCAAAAGCTAGAGAACAATTGGAAAGATTACATGTCGATCACGCAGATTGGAAAGGAAACAAACGTTTAATATGTACAGACAGTTTTTCAAAATGTATTTATGCATGGATCAAAAAAGTCGACTGATGCCACATAAACATGCAAATGTTTATAAAAAAAATTGAACAAACACGAAATGCCTAAAACAGTAGTAGCAGACAATGGACCACCTTTCAAGGAAGAATTATTTAATCAATTTTGTACTTTAAGAGGTATTCAACTTATCCATTCACCACCTTACCACCCTGCAAGCAATGGTATAGCTGTCAAGGCGGTACAAACTATTAAAATGGCATTGAATAGGAAGTGGGTGGAAAATGGTAGTAAGGCAGACTTAAGATTACTGCAAATATGGTAGACATAAATAATTCACTCTTTGTTGGATATGGCTTCTACGGCTTCTGACAAAACATCATTATCTGTTATATTTTACTTACAAACTTCAAATCAAATACTATATAATGAAACATTCATTATATCATGAAGATTCCAACTAGGATTCGACAGAATTATTAGCTAATCAAACAGTGTGGGTGTTAAACCATAGAAGCAAATATCCTAAGTTCTTGAAGTTTTTTTTATAAAGCGTTTAGGCTACAATACTTACCTGGTCAACGTGGACGGAATCAGTAGAGTTTATCATAAACACAAGATTTATTTAGAACAATCAAATATTATTCACAGATCATTAGACAATACCATGCCTAATAAAAACATTAAGGAATATTCTGAAAACAAACTACCAGACTTTAGTTTGTCTACAAATACTACATATAGAAGCTCATGTAGACTGAAAAAGAAAACCTAATTGGTTTAAAGATTAAGTTATTGGTTCAACCGACCTGTGACTGAGCTTTTAATGAACGAGGAACTCTAGTGACGAATTGCTTTACCAGTGACAATGTTTATATTTATACGAAATAAATCTTCACTACTATAATTTCATGCTTTAACTTTTGAAAAAAGGAGCTACCACACTTTATTGAATGCAGGACTCGTTACCTTGAGCTTGAATCTTGTACAGTGATTTAAAGTGCTGATAATGTTACAAGACGAGTTAAAATTGAAAGGAATAAAGATTATTAACTGATTAAACTGCGATATATAAAGGCAACATTTAGTGCATGTAATTTGGTGAAAGCTAATTTCAATCAATTGAGTTACGTTGTATTATTAGAATGTTTGTTTTTTGTACAATTGACTTTGTGTCAATATGTTGTATTATGTACGTCTTGTTTCAAAATGGCGAGGGGCTTCATTCTTTAAGGAAAAGGGGGTGAATGCCGCGATAATAGTAATATGTGTACTTTTATTTGACATATTTCACAACACTGCGAATAATGTTTTACGGTTGTCTTTTGTTTTTATGGTGGGAGATATGAACAGTGCATGGATACGAACGGGACATCGAGGACATTGGGATTTTCATCTTGAATTAGACAGAATACTAATTACGGGAATACGAACAAGTTAAGTAATAATTTGCGCTTGAAGATGTAAGGTAATGTCTTTGAGAAATGTTTTGTCTTTGAATTTTGAATTTATTTTAAGGCCTTTGGGCAACTATGCCTCAGGCCGATTTTATGTTTGAGATATGTACGAAGCTATGTATTGTGGCAATATAATCTATGAATGATTTCAAAAGATATGAACCTATTTCTTAATTACAAATGATTATTGAGATATTTCTGAGAATGGACAATTAATAAAGATTTTGTTTTAGACATAATGATTTGGTATTTAATATACTATGTTCTGAAGGGGGTACGTTACAAACTCTAATTGCACGGCCGAACGGAATCTAATACAACTAGATAATTTAGCATTATTATTGCGGAATATTGGGATATTACAATTTTATACTAAATATAATTATAGCAGTTAGAAATATTGCAGTCGCAGGTATTATATTACAAAACCAGCACGTGTGGTTTTCGTACTGGATTTAGTCTCAAAAGGGAACAGACTTAAAAGCCAAGTGATTTAAGTGATTATTATACGAATTACTTTCATAAAACACACTTGAAAATGTAGCGTATTGTAATAAAATCCCCATTTCTTCTTCTCCTTCATTATTATTATTATTATTATTTGCACACTACCACAATTATTTAATATCATAACAGATATGTACTTATTTTATTTAGAGTTTGCCTACTAATTCCAGTTCATAAAACTAAGACAATTGAAGACCACAGGAAAAGAGGCTTTGTCCATTTTTGGCGACATTGAAAAAAGACTTTAATAGCATTAGAGTAGGCTTGCAACCAGTTTGACACGTCAAGTATGCAAGTTTACAAACAGCTTACCATGGTACTTTGCAAGCGTTCTTAAGCTTGAAACAAACTTAAAACAAGCTTGAAACAAACAAACTGTAAAGTGTGTTACTTCACACTTTACAAACATGCAGCAAGTGTGCCCTGATGCACTTTCTGCAAGGATACAAGTGTGCAATATCACGGTTTATACGTTTGCAATAACTATGCATCAAGTTAAAAAAAAAACTTTGATAAAACAAATTAGAATTACCGTAAGTCTTGTGAATACTTGGTCTATGCTATTAGGGGAGTACCATCAGTTAGCTCTTTTTAACAAACAATCATGCATGAAGATAACATGCATAGTTCGTCTGCTATAAACAAATCTTTATTTGATGTGAAAGTATAGGCAATGCTAATTTTGAACTTTTAAAACGTTGTGCTGTAAAATCAAAGAAACAAAGTGGGCAAAGTTGTTTTACCGTGGTCTTCAATGATTCAACTTTGTATCTTGTACTCTTTTCCCTCTCTTCAGGCGGAAAGAAGGAGAATGGATAAACTGAAACAACAGCATGAATTGGAGATAACGGAGAAAGAGGCAGAGATATCTACATTGAAGAACAAACTGAAATCTTCAGAAGGCACTGGGACACCCAACAAGAAGATATCAGAGATAAGGGAAGAATACAAAAGTAAAATACAAAGTAAGTTCAGGATATGAAGTTCAAGAAAATGTATCTGAAACAAGTGAACATCATATTGAATTTTAATACAGAAATCACAACAAATTTGGCAACAAACAAGAATATATCAGTGAATTAATACTTCTTAGATTTTTCTTAACTTAAACCAATCGCAAAAGTTTCAACCTTACAACCTTTCTATTCACTTTTTTTTTTATTTACAATGAAAATGTCAACGACAGTAAACTACACACCATGCTATTTTCAATTGATATTTGCACAAGACGCCAATCTATACTTAGTTATTTCGTTGCTTTTCAACAGTTTCTATATTTTTGTTCATCATGTTTGTTCATTAAAAATCTATACAGTATCATGATAGAATAAATAGAGAAACGGTTAAACCAATTGCGATTTCGGTTTCTGCTGACTGTGGGTGAGAACTGTCTCACGACCACGTTTCATGACGTCGCGACTTTAAATTCGAGCTTCAATTCTCTTATTTTTACCACGTCTTTTGTATTGTCTTACTCTTAAATTTATTCTTTATAAAGTCTCAATCGTATTATTTTATTTCTTCTTTGCATAGACTTCTGATTTCATTCGTTCCTCCTTATTCTCTTCTTTTACATGTCCTAACAGTGTGCTAAAATTTCATTTTTTTTACTGATATTTTTTCCCTTAATTAAATTTTACCGGGCTCTAATCGTCTATCCAATCACACTTTGAGAAAAATAATTTCGAATTCCACTCCATTTTCTATTATCGTGTGTTTCTGAGGATTGATTGTTATTCGTGTAAAGGACGTTTTATACATCAGTATATGAACAGTTCTCATTTTTGTTATATCGTATCATTTGTTTATGCCTTATACCATAAATGTGCTCAAATATTAGGAGCTTAGTAGAAATTTTACTATTTTTAAAAATCTATATTTAAGGTAACGATTCAAAGACAAATTACCTATATATTAACGAAACGTAAAATTATCTTTGATGCTTTCCTCTTGTTTACAGAGTTAGAAGAAGAACTTAGTCAGGAACGACAGGAATACGAGGATTTGACGGCTAAATATGAGCTTCTGGAAGAAGACTACGTTGTTACGAAAGCACAGTTAGTTATGGAGAAAGAACAAATTGAAGGGTAAGTCAAGTGGAGATAAAAAAAAATGCATTTTAATTCCATTTCATGCAACACAGCGATTATATGATCATTTTTTTTATACAAAAGACTAATTATGGATGAAATAGATTATTACGACGAAGTTTGCGAATATGGCTTTAAATTACTAGACTCATGGTTTCCAAAATGTACCTTGAGATGGTCGTAAATCTGCGTACGTTTAGAACATAAAGGGCGAGCTGTTTGGCAGGTACTATAACCATTGCCAGATCAGTCACTTTCTTTTTATACATATGCTAGATAGGTTGTCACTTTAAGGAAAAAGACCCTCGTGTATGTATGTATGTATGTATAGCATTTTTCAAGAATGTATAAATATACTAAACACACTCAGGACAATCGAAAATGCCCTAGGCAAAAGGATTTATCCGATTGCATCAGTCGGAGACTTTACAGGCCATGAAAGGAAGTTAACACTTTCGAGGCAATGTGCAGTGCGCGCTTTGATTTAAGAATTACAATAATTAATTGGTGATTATATTCTGGAATCAAAGAAAAATCGTTCTTAAACGTGAATTATAGCATATGCTAATAGTAATAAATATTCTTTTGTTGTTGTTGTTTATTTCTCATTCACCGGCTACACTGTAATTTCAGGTGGGAATCAGGGTGAAAAAGTTATGGATACTGAAATTACATTTTGACTCGAAACCTTTTGACTATTGTTATAAGATTTTAACTAGCATCAAATTTGTCCATTTAAATAATTGAATACTTTATATTGAATTTTTGTTATTACTTAAAATTCCACTATTCTGTTCCAAAATTGCTTGAAGAATGTTCTGCAGAAACGTAGCAACACGAGCTTTAGAAACTTGCTAAACTACTGTTCCTACACTATAGAAGAATACTAATAAACTGATCTGAATTTAACTTCTAGGTAAATGGAAACGTGTATATAATTTGCTTTTGTGTATTTTTATTTTTTCGTTTGTTTGCTTCATAAAAAGTCTCGTGTAAATCTATGTGAACAACTATACAATATTATCTGAATATCTCTTCCAGGTAAATGCCAGAATATGTTTCTTTGTCTTGTTTTCTTTTACATAAGTTTTCATCTACATAATTGTTCATCTTGCTTTACTAGTAAAATGGATATATGTTTATATTTGTAATGAAAAATTGACATGTTCTATTTGTTAAAAAACAGAAAAGAATGACTGTTCTGTTTAAAATGTTAAAAAAATGTTTAAAAATGTTTTTAAAAAAATGTTGAAAAACAGAACGACTCCCAGAGGCAGTAAGCAATGTATTTGTGTTTGAACGCAATAAATTCCAATTAAATTCTTGCCAGTTTGGATGACAACCAAACAGTATACTCTTTTCGATAGTGTTATTACTTAGTCCAGTATGGCGAAACCTGATACAGTCTGGAGTTGTGCCTTTTCTGAGTTGTAGCCATACCCGTCTACTGTCACCATCATTAACCAAAGGGTAAAATGAATTTAATGGGCAGTAATTAACCAAATGAAAGCGGACTAATCGTTCAACACCAAGTTATATTATTCCATACCGCTATAACATTCTGTTTAGACACCACTTAAACTCCTACTTAGAATGACGAGTTGAAAGAGACAGATGTGCCAATGTGTATGGAGAAAGAGCTCCACGTAGTATAAGTTACATGATATTGTTCCCGTTGACACTCCTGTTTGTTAAGTCTCCTTTCACAAGCCGTCTATCAACACGAATTGAAGATCTCCGCCGGATTCAGGTCAATGGTCACCAATTCTATTCTCTAAAACATCTTCCCTCCTCTAGATCATCTTCCACCGTCCATGCGCCTAGTGACGCATGAACAACAACTCTTGTAGTTGACCATTCTATCTTCGCCAAGACAATAATCAGTCATCTTGACATTCACCAATTGACAGAACAGTTGACTGTGACATTTTTTAGGCATTGCTACTGTCATGATCAAAGTTGAAGCTGACTTGTTTTATTTGTGAATGAACAAAACGATTCCCAGAGCTACCAACAGATAAGCCGTCTTTGACAAATTGATTCCTAGAATTCACCTTTATGGTCGTCTATTGCGATCATGCGTTTGATCATTGACTGTTGCCAGATATAAAAATATGGCCCAGTGGAATAAGCCCATCTACCTTGAACATCTTTAGTGCCTATGGAGGTGTTTCAATGAAAGTTGTCTGCATTTAAAATGCACAATATTCTTGAAAGGAAACCAACTGTTTTTTTTTAACTTTAGTGTGTTAGGAAATTTCTTAAACATAGATGCTTTTAGAATAATGTTTTATTATTTTTGTGTTTATTTATTGCAGTGATTTTGCTTCTATGAAGCGCGAGTTTGGCAATTTGGAAACAGAACTAAAAACCCTCAGAGAAACATACAACCTGAAGCAAGATACTTGGATTAAAGAGAAATTAGATCTTCAGGTAAGACATCACTTTATTATAAACTTCTGGGTAAATATTTACAGATCATGTTACTATTAAGTTTCTAGAATATTAGTTTCAACCATAAAATATTACATTTATATTGTAAGAAATAAAATGTTTCCTCTCTAAATTTACCTTTGCTTCTTTATTTCTGTTTATTTCTAACTGATGATTAGATATTACAAAAAGAAATGTTTTAACCTAGGTTAGTAGTTCTGAAGATTACTAATAAAAGGATATTTGTAGCTCACATTCAATGCAATAAAATGTTAGTCTCTCTGTTTCGTAAAAGATTCAAGTGATGGAGAGAACAGGCGTTTAGTAACATATTGTGCTGTGTAGACCATGGTGAATTGTAAGGGCGGAACTTGACTCGACGCTTCATCACTAGGACCCAGGAAAATTGGTGATATCTTCATACTATTATAAATCTGAATGCTATATCAGAGCAAGTAATATCGGCACTATACATTTACATGCCTGGAGAATAGTCCGTGAGAAAGTCATTTTAAGTTTAAAAGATAACACACCCTAGTAAATCTGAACCAAGTTTTATAACAAGAAGAACAATCGTCGTCAGAACTGCAATACCGACTACTATGTGCAAAATTTGAATGTTTCAGGAAAGCCAAAACATTGTTTTCTGGAATACAATTTACTGCTGCCAAATACATTTTCAAACCAGTAATAGTAGTTGCTTACAAGCACTTTTCATGACCACTTTTTTATAAAAGCAATTAGTTTTCTTATAAATAATAAAAAAAAATGCCAGAACCACATATTGGGCTATGAAAGCACATAAGGGGTATTACAGTTCTGACGATGACATATTAATTTTAACTTTGTGTAGAATTCAATATGATCATATTTTTACATAGTTTTGGTCTTAGACATTTTTCCCATCAACCATTTTCAATAAATCTCTGAGTGTGTCTCAATTGTGGACCTTATTATCAAAACGTCTCTTGTCCAAAAGCCATAAATGTTGGGAAATCAAGAAAAAACATTTGTAATAAACTTCTTATTTTTTCATTGTTAGGGAAAATTTGCAACTATGAATAAAAAAAAAAAAAAGACTTGGGAAAGATAAAATATATTCAATTTTTAATGTTAATTACTGTTTCTATACACTTACTTCTTTTGATAATTAAATGATTTTATAAGCGTTCTGGATTCATTAAACCTTGCTAATATATTAAAAATAATGAAATGAACTAAATAATGCCAATATTTCAATTTTATATTTTTGTGGACAAGGGACGTTTTGATAATTAGCTCCACAATTGAAAAATGCAATGAACAACAAGTCACGATAGGTTCACTAAATGTTAATCCATACAGAGATCAGGTGGTTCTAGTTCAATGACACGGCAAATTAATCATTAATGCGTTACGTATGAAGTTAAACAGGAAGTGTGTATCGGGATGAACCTTCAATAATCTTAAACCAAGCTATACTCTATTGCTAACTCCGAAAAACAGGTGAGTATGACAAAAGGGAAGTATGAAGAAGGAGTTAAATTAATCCCCGAAACGTCGAAAATACTCGTTCTTTCACAACAGTAGTTAAAAGCCTATAAATATGCTTCAATATTACTAAACGACTAACGACTTACAAACAAACAAATAAAAACAAAATAAAGCAAATTTTTCAGGTAAGAAAAGTTTCTTTCTTTTTCCGGTACCATTGGCAAATCCCTTTTCTCTGTAGAATCATTTCACAGCGTAACTTTCTTTGAATTTCAAAAGCTATTTTAAACTACGTGTGTGTATCTAATTGAGATGTATTTTCAATTATTCAGGAAAAATTGAAAGAGTTAGAAGAAAAGGTGTCTAGAGGTGGTGGTGGAGACACATGGAATCTAGAGAAGAAGCATTTGAAATCCCTTGTTGATCAAAAGACATCAGAGATTGAGCAACTACACAAAGAAACTGCTGTTCTAAATGATCAAATAGATCATCTCAGGAAAGACGTAAGTTGTTTTTAATTATATTTTAGTCCTCTGTCATTTATTATTTTGTTAGCACAAACTTATTTCGACAATTTACGAGAATCTAAATGTTAAAAAAGTCTTTAGCACCAAGCAAATAAACAGGACAGTCTTAATTAGTGTCAATTTATGAAAGTCATTTCATGAAAATTAGAATGTTCAAGAGTCACCCTTCTAAAAAAAAAGTAACTAAGCATAACCAAGCTAACATTATATTCAAAAAATAAAATAACTATTTATAGAACATGAGAATTCATCCAATAAACTTTTCTGTCAAGTGTCACTCAATCCTATTGAACTGCATCAAAAGACTATTATTAAAGTACCAGCATCCTTTTTTTTTTTTTTTTTAAACAATCCCAAAAAACTAAGAAGTACCTTTTTTATATGTGAAAGAAGATACATATTTAACATTCACAATAAAACACGCATAAAGGAAGGAGGATTCATATACAAACTGACGCGTGTGTACAAGGAAATTAACGTTTCCAAAGATATACAGCCGTCATCATAAACACGAACAAGATGTGGTCACGAAACTTCATGCCAAATTTCAGCATTTTAGGCTAACGGGAAGTGCCTTAAAAACTCCCGGATGGACAGAAAGACACAGAAATTAGGGATTTTATATTTATGGAGATAGATATGTTTAAAGACACATTGTTTGACTTGAATACAACTGACATGTACGAAAATGTATAATCCATTCATCTTCAGCTATAAAGCTAAATGAGATATAACTTACGAAGAAGCAATATTTCTTATAATTTTATCCTTTCATTTCCTATCATTT
The DNA here is from genome assembly GCA_022664845.1 of Lepisma saccharinum. Taxonomy (NCBI): domain Eukaryota; kingdom Metazoa; phylum Arthropoda; class Insecta; order Zygentoma; family Lepismatidae; genus Lepisma; species Lepisma saccharinum. The sequence goes on along the minus strand of JAGDQP010015934.1, from coordinate 25,721 downwards.
TTCAAACTAGTAAGTAGTAGCTATTAGCAATTTGTAAAAGCTGTTTTCATGTGTATATTCTTTGGTACATTATGCATCTATACGTGAACATATTATCTAATATTTATAAATTTTATTTATACACAGAATGACGAATTACGAAGAAAATTAGAAGATTTTGAAAAAGTAGCAAAAATCCAACGCAGCATGAGTGCTGATACAACAGCTGCTGAGAAAGAAGTACGGGAGATGAGGAGCAAGTAAGACCAACTACTTAAATTATTTTCTTTAATCTTTAAATTTCTGCGTAGTTGTATGAAAATTAATTTCTATTAGATTAGAGAACAACAAATCTATTTTCTGTTGCATAAGCGCTGCTAAATCAGAAAGATAAAGATCATATACAGAGTGCCCAGCTGCGAAAATTGAAAAACGGAAAATTTGAGTTCGGCTAGTTAGTAGTTTCTACTGTTCCTTGTCAACTTTGTTACCGGTATATCTATTTGCTACATCCCTTTTTCATATCGGTAAAATATTTATCCGATTTCCTGTATGATTTGATTCGACATCTTAATTCCAGTTACATAATGCACATTGGTCGCTGGACGGTGGATTTTTTTTTATAAACTGTTTCTACTTTTGACGACACTCGCATTCTGCAGGAAAATTTAACACGCTTGGAAAACTGGTATACTGGGTACTCGCTTCAGCTCAACCCAATTAAATCTCCCGCTATGAGACTTACCTTAAAACAAATAATGACATACTACTTTAAACTTATACAACCAGAACATATATTGGTTCAAAATTGTCACGATCTTGGTTTTCTATTTGGCAACAAGCTTACTTTTAATATTAAATTCCAAAGAATAGGCCTAAAAGAATAAACTGACTTTAGTATTTTACCGATATGAAAAACGGATATAGTAAATAGGTGTCAATCCTGTAACAAGGTTGACAAGGAACAGTTGAAAGTACTAACTAACCGAGCTCAAATTTTCCGCTTTTCAATTTTCGCAGCTCTGTATATGCCTGGTTTACATTTCACATTATTTTCTAGATTTCTATAGCGCAATTTTCTATCTTCCTTCTCCTTTCCCACTTTTATGTTAAAAATTACTGAAGACAAACTTAGTGTAGAAAAAAACGTTTAATGGTGTACATTTTGTACGACCTGGAGACAGAAACACGTAAGTAACGAATGCAGTTTAAGCAAGATTCCTTACTTCATTTTCTATGGTCGATTTCTGTTTAATGTCTCTTTCTAAAAATGATTGATACTATTTTCTTTTTACATGAATTTTACTTTCATTTGTTTATAAGTATTTAAGTAAATGTAGAGTGTTTGCGCTCTTATACGAATATATAAAAGCGCCTTTAAACCTTTTCTTTCATCGCTTTCGTCCGTATGGTAAATTACAGCCTTGTTGTTCTCCACTAACGCCTATCGCCTTCTGTTTATAGCTTTTACAATTTGGAGGCAACAAAATTGGTTGATGTTTTAGACAGGGTGTGTGGGATATGCAAAAGCAGTTAATTGTTTGAAATCTTTGAATATTTTGTGTCTTACTCAACAAATGTGATCACATAGCCCATGTAGTACAAACCGTTCGCCCAACGTGGATGGAGACGCGGCAAACCAACGGTCAACGCTTGGCCAACGGAAATATTGGCGGTTTTTCTGAGAAAGCGCCAACAAAACGCTCCAACGTTGGGACAATGTTAACAACTTAATGATTGTGAATGATAATGGCTACAACAAAACGTACCAACAACGGTTCAACGATGTACCAACCGAAGACCCTTTGCAAAATATGCTTCACCTGCAAACCATCTTCCACTTCCCTCCCCCCGGTACCCAGAATACAGGGTATTTGAAAATACTGATTATAATTTGAAGGATGAACTACTTGGAACGAAACTAGGGAAAACCTCCTTTGAAAAGCCAAATACATCACAATACGGCATTGTCCTGTCCAAATTTACCTCGAAAATTTAGTTCCAAAATCTAAAATAGTCTGGTTAATACATTACTCGAACCTATATTACTATATACGAGCCTCGTATATAGTCGCTACAAAGGATAAAAACATTAACTTCTTGGAAATATAACAGATTTCAAAGTTAAAACACACACACACCAAGATAATTCACAGAAACACACCGATGTCATCTCCTTTCTCCAGTTCTAAATGACCATAGAATAATACCAAATTGCAGATATAAAAATATTTCAATTTAATTTCCACTGACTATGTACATTACCGCGTGTAACCTTCAACGTAATCAGTAACTTCTCAAAAAATAAAACACGTAAGTCAAAACTATTTTCCTTCCTACACGCTATTGTCGATTTTTTAAAAAAGGGACTTCTTAAAAGGAAATGAACTTAAAAAATTATTTCTACACAACACTTATTTACTCAATAAGTCAATCATGAAAGCTGTGGAATACAATGTAACCCGCGACCTTCGTCATCTTCTCTAGCCCGCCCACATGCCTATACGCAATGACTCAACCTTGAGTCTTCCTCCATTTTGCCAACCACTAACGGATTTCAAGTAATCACATGGTTAAATAAAAGAAAAGTGAAACGCGTATGGTTAAAAAAAAAACAATAAAAATTATTGTCCGGAATGAGGATTCAGGACTGTAAACCAACAACTTTACAATTGAAAACCTAACAATAAATGTCGTGGGTCCAAGTGCGGATTCAAGTCGGCAAAACAACAATCTTTTGAGAAACCAACAATAAATGTGGTTGGGCCAACATAAAAAATGGTTAGTAAACCAACATTTACTGTTGACAAACCAACAATAAAAGTCGTTGTGTTAACTGCGGAAATTGGTAGGTATTCCAACCTACCACATTTATTTATATGCCAACGATAAATACTCTTATAAAATGCATTGGTTTTAAGTTGGCAACTCAACCCACGATTCCCCAACTATCACGCACATTTTCTGCTTTTGGACCAACAGTTTGTACTACATGGGAGCCTCTTTACACCTCCTCACAGAAATGTGTTTTGACTCTTCTTTCTTGAGCACAAATTATCGATCGATAGTACTTATGATATTGTTGAAAATAATCAAATCAGTTTTCACTTTTCTGACTACTTATGCCCTTTACAAAGACAAGAAAAAGATCGTAAACCTTATGCAATTCCTTAAAAGTTTTCATAATACTTTCTTAAAAAAAGTAAATAAAATTTTAAAAGTAATAACATAAAAACTGATAACTGCTCTTTGCTTCATGTTAAATTTTCTGACATGTGTACAACTACTGTTATTCTTTCCGTTTCAGTTTACGAAATAATGACTGGCTAGCATTGTTTGAGAAAAGCAAGCACACGTTAACCAATCTAATCTTGTACGAGTGTGTAATATTTTCACTCATCATTAATACTAAAAGCAGAATGCAGGAAAGCTTGCTTTCCAATTCACACACTCGATTTATACAGTAGATTTCAAAGTTTACCATAAGGAACTAAGTAAATGCAGTAGCTTTTGGATTCTCACCTTGACTGGTACCATAAAGTCACCAGGATTCTCACCGCGACTATAAAGTACCATTCAGGTTTCCCAGATATAAAAAGAAATATTTTTTTTTTACATTAAGACAGACGTGTATATATGTATATTCCGGCAATCCAAGAATCTCTAGGGCAAGGAGCTCAAAAAATGAGCGTGATGTACGACCTTGAAAGTACACAACTTGGCTTGTGTAAAGGATACAAAGAGACAGGGGTGGTATGCGGGTCCCCCTAAATAATATATATATATATATATCTGTGTGTGTATGTGTGTGAGTGAATGTTTGCAAAGTGATGGTAGCCACTCTGGATAGTCTGTGGCTTGATTGGCAGATCTTCCATATGTATGGAGAGTTATGGACCATTCTATATGTTGCCTGATATTTTGTTTTATAAAAGAACCAATTAGACTAGAAACGAGAGTAAATTTGTTACTCGTAACCTTTACTGAACTTCGATGTAAAACTTACAATTACATACGTTTTATATAAGTGTTTGAATTTGTGATTCGAAATCAATCTGTCATTTTTTTTTATAATTTAGACTTAATCAAGAAGAAAGAAGTCATAAGGCAGAGATAGCTCAACTGAAGATGCGTTACGACAGTCGCGTTGCTCTCATTGGTGAAGAGCTTCAGGCGCTGCAGTCGCAGGTGACGAAGTTTAAGAGAGAACGAGATACATTTAGACAAATGTTAGAAGGGGCTCAGAAGACAATTGGAGATCTGAAATCTGGAAAAGTGAAAGAAAACAGAGTATCCAATGTCAACATAGACGAGGTAAGAAACTTTGAACTGATGTAGCTTCAATTTTCCGTAAATTTGTACTCAACCATGAATAACTTAATGGAAAAATACGTTGAAACAAGTTATGAATTCTTGTTTGATTTACTTGCTAATACTTATATAAAAAGTACTAAAAACATATTCAATATCGCTGAAGAGAATTATGAAAAAAACATATTGACTAACTAAACCTTTTACTTTGTTTGCAACTAGAAATGATTACACATTTTATATTTTCAGTCTATTGCTTTCCTTGTTTTTTTATGTATCTAATTTCATTGTTTTCCATGTGTGCTTGCATATTTATAATAAAATCACGTCATTTTGTATGAATGCCTATTGTATAGTCACACATTTTATTAAGAACATATTTTTTAACCATTTTATTTAAGAAATTGACAATAAATTCTATATAACGATACGTCAACTTCGATATATCTAACTAGTTATTAAACGCTATTTTGATATTTAGTTGTTTGCACTGTTACTGCTAGTACTTACGATACTTTAGTATCCAAGTAAACAGTGATCTATATAAACTTGTATTTAATAGTGTTTGTACATGCCATTTATAAGTCTCGGTTACAATACTCACTACAGCGATTCATTTACTAAAGTCTCTCAAAATGAAGGAACTGCATAATTTATCCCCTACTTCAGTACGATTGGTGAATAAACATTAGTTCCACATGTTATACTTTACAAATAACTATCAACAGTGTCGCTGAATAAAGTCGAGTGGTGTTACTATATCTTTAAATAAAGTTAGTATCTAAAATCATGTGGGTATCGTTAATACTTGGTAAAGTAGGATGCATATGAAGCAATCATTCGATCAGATCTACAATAACCATGCAAAGGACAGATTAGGTTAGGTTGTAACTTGATTTGTTTAGGTGCGAGGTCCAATAGCTTAAATTGCATACAACATTTTCTACATATAATTACACATCCACTTAGATTATAGCTCTAGTTTCTACTCTTAATCGAAAGAAAGACCATGCTAATTGGGGATACACCAATGTGTATTACAGTAAAAGGTATCCATATGATGATCGAATATTAATAATATCATCTTACACACATTAAAGTTGTTACACATAATCTCCAATTAAGACCTGTCACCTTACACTCAATAACTAAAGAAATTTCTATACATTCCATACACATTTACAGCTAATCCATGTTTCCTTGCAATGTTCAAGTTTTGTGTTAGCTGTTGATAATACGACAATTATCCAAGTTAAAATTTGGCCTCATTCTTCTCAGTATCATCCAATTAACATCAAAATGGCGTACACTGGTGAAAGCTATGAGATTATATTTTGTGTTAATGCATAGGATATCATTTGTAAGTGTCAACAGATAGAGTTCAGTTTATTTGAAGAGAGACAATTCTTTAAGTTGTGAGGTAATTCAAAAGGATTTTCATCCAATCCAATGAAAATTTTCATTCAGTTTCACTTTTCCTAGTATTTTTTAGATTAGCATTGCCGTCCATCCTAAGGGTTTTCCCCCAGTTCCACCAAATAAATATCAAGTTAGTATTTAATATTTGACCTTAGCTACTATCTTGCGCTGCTTTCGCTTATGAAAATTACAACAGAATTACACGTAACGGACTGAAGACTTAAGGAGCTGAAAAGACCAGAAGTTTAGTATGTTTTACTCAGGAGAAAAGAGCATTTTAATGAATCTGTATTATTAGTGAGCTATCTTCATGAAAATATACTTTTGTATACTTCTCTCATATTTACAAATATTGATAAAATATTATGTTTGGAAATGAAAATACTGGAAGGTTAACGAAACATAAAGTTAATAGCATACAACAACCATAATTTCGTAAAGGCTTGATCATAAGTAGACAAGGGAATCACAAAGAAAAGTTAAAAGTGTGACTCAGCCGTCACGTCCACTAACTGAATATTAGTAAAGTGTAGTCAAGCCAAGTTGAAAGAACGTAACTGAGAAGAGGAAAATATTAAAAGATGGACAAGTCAGAAAAGGAAACCAGTGGCGGGAAAACTGAAGAAGTCTTCCTGGAGAAGGGTGAGAGAAAATCTTCGGTTTACAGTTTTACATACAGGTCCATCTTTGACTAGTCGTGTATTTTTAATTTCTTTTCTCTTTAAAAATCAGAAAATTTCTCGCTTAACGTGTAATTATTGCAGTTAGTTTTTGTTAATTTCTTTTTTATGTCTTTACATTCTAAAACACGACTACATCTACTGAAACTTAATTGTGTAATATTTTGGGATAATTTTAAATTTAACTCTCTTTCATAGACCGAAGAAACACGAATGAAGATTGCTACTTTAGAGCAGCAAGTTGCCTGTCTGGAAGATGAACTCTCTGAATCAAGGTTGGAATGTTCAAAAGTGAAAACGGAACTCGTCTCTGAAAGATCCTCGTGGGAGATCAAGATCTCGGAAACGCAATCAAGGGTCAATGAGGTAAATTATATTTTTTACGGTGTATATAAACATTAACAAAATATTTCGACTTATCTTTACAAAATTTGTAATATTTAAGTATCTACAATTTCGTGTGTTCTTCGTAAGATACAAAGTAACCAAAACAGTTCTTGCCATTTTTGACGTCACATTGGAAAACGTGATCACTGATACGGAAATAAGTGCTTCAGGTGCTGGATAAGTGATCAGGCTGTGAGTGAGAACATTGACCATGACCAAGACAGGCGCTTGGTGCACTCACAGCAGTCATAGCTCGAGTAGTAACAAAGACAAGTGAAGGTGTCAAAGCAGCTCATTCGGGGTTTTCTGCCTTTAAGGTGGGCTTATCCGCAGTGAATCAACTCGCCGAATATATCAATCTTGTGGTGATAATACTGTGAATAAACGCACTACCAGGCATTGGTTCCAGAAACTCACGTCGGGAGATTTATCCCTGTGTGATGAACGCTGCAATGGGCGCCCACAGGTCCTGGTTGACGAGACCCTAAAGACGTCCGCCATAGCGCAGGACAGCATCCAAACGTGTAGAGAGCTTGACGAATGTTTCCAGGTTTCTAATGAAAGAGTCAGATTTCACCTACATTGCATAGGGAAGACGTACAACTTGAGCAAGTTGCTACTCCACACACTGTCGGAAGCCAACAATCAGCAACGAGTGAAAACTGTTTGTCATTGTTTTCTCGGTACTAAAAGACTCCCATATTCGATCGAGTGCTCACCAGTGATGAAAAGTTGATCCTGTATAAAACTTTCATGCGTACCAGATATTGTCACCGCTGGACCCTATGCCTTACACCACAAGACCACTTCTACAGCCACGCAACATCATGATCTGAATCTGGTAATCAAGTCGACAAGTTGTGTACTATGAGCTGCTGCTACCGGGCCAAACCATCACTGCAGCATTGCTAAATCTCAAGACTGTAGTGTTCCTTACCGACAATGCCGGAGCGAATGTAGTGCGGGTGGCCAGGGATACCATACAGCGACTTAGCTGGAAGACACTGTGCCATTCACCGTACTCTTTGGATCCGGCGCCAAGAGATTATTACCTCTTCCATTTCCTGGAGAACTAGCTTTGTGGGACATCCTTCACCAATGAGGTAGACTTGTAGCAGGCATTCACGGTATTCTTTGCGCCCAAACCCCTGTTTTACTGCCAAGTCATTGCGCAATTGCTGGAAGGTTGGTAAAAGGTGTTGGATGTCGATAGGGATTAATTTGAGGACACTTTCAGTATACTGACTGACGTTACTGACAATAAGTGACACTTTCTGTATACCTTCCCGTTTCTATCAAAAACGGCAAGAACTTTTTGGATCACCTCGTAGTTAATACGATTCCTAATCCTAAATTGTGTGTTAATAAATTACTGTATAAGTCATATAAACATTTTAGAGTATCACAACTGTAAATTTTAGTCAAAGATGTTCATAACAAGATTACAACAATTAACAAGAAAATATTTCAGATACTTATAAGGTAAGAATCTGGATTCGAATCAGGTTGGAAAAGTAGAGAATATACTTAAATGTTGCTTTGGTCAGCATAAAGCTGGGTACGGAGAGAAGTATATAGTAAAAATATAGATAAACATTTGATAATATCTGGTTATAAAATTTATTTTATAAAGTATTAAAATCTAATTGCTGGTTCAACTTTACTCATAATGATAAGAGAAAGGATAACTGTGTTGTAGAATGGAAGTGTACACTTTCGTTTGTAATTGGGTAAGAATATATACAGACGTCGTTATCTAAATAATCGTTTTGGGAAAACAAGTTTTGGAAATGATAGTGCCACATACCTAATATTTCCAATTATTTAATAAGATCTTATTTATTCATTAGACATATAATCTTCTATGACTTTTGCATATATTCACTTTTACGTTATATTTGTTTAAAAAGAAATATTTTTGTCTCTGTGTCTTTTATGAGTTAAATGTATCTCTGAACGCATGACACAGTTTTTACTATCCACATACACTATATTCAGAAAGTTTGTTGAATTGTGTAAATATTACTTTAAAGGATGAATTTTTGAGAAGGTATTTAAAAAAGTAATTCACATACCAGTAACTTCTATTTACCAAAGATTAATAAGACATACAAATAAGTAAAGAAAATCTTAATTATAATTATTAGCATATCGAATATTTATTCAAAATACACGTTTGAGCTAAGTAAAAAATTTATACGGTACTTCTAGATTCATATGCCTTTTTCAAGTAATGTGAAGGCAACATTGTCAAATTTCTGTCTATTTTATCCAAACAAATTAAGTTGGAAATATTCCTTGATTATACAACGCCATCAATTTTCGGGATCACACTTCCGGTTAACTTGAGACATGTTCGTTACGCTATATCACTGTTTGCTGAGAAATTATCGTCTCAAACAAGGGATCATAATAACCAAATGTATCACTCTGCAGTCAGCATCACCTCTATCGTCATAAAAACTGTCCTAATATTGAGACCAATGACATTCATACGACAAAGTTTCACTGAATATTATAAGCAGAGCTGAACGTACCATTCACCAAAGAATAAGAATAAAATTGTGACTTTATTATTTTCCAAATTTGGATTTGTCATCTTT
>JAGDQP010015933.1:0-41592 GCA_022664845.1 Lepisma saccharinum | reverse complement strand
TCCACTAGTGGATTGAATATGGCTGTGATTTATATATATATATATATATATATATATATATATACTCTATCAAAAGGCTTGTTAGCTCGCCATGGGTGGTCCTCCCCTCATGAATTATTAAAATCCGCAGATTTACCTTGGATTTACTACTGGGGTGTGTGTCTAATATCAAAAGCATCGTTTGTTGGAGCTATTTATGTCAGATACTCTTCGTGTTTCTCTGCACCTGTTCAATTCACAAAGACTCCGCGCACATAGCTACACAAGTAGCAATCGACTTTCCAATTTATGGTCTTTTTGTATGTACGACGTAAACCGGGATATGGTAAGGAAAAGGACTACACACAACCATAAAAAATACAAGTCTATTCTACGACAATAAATTATTTTATCATGCGTACTGCTGAGATATGTTCTAGTGACTTTTATAGTTGGGATTTAGGTACTGTTCTTTTCCCTTGATATTGGCAGCTGGCAACATTGATACTCATCAGCTGATCGTTATATTTGTTTTTTGATAATAATAAGATATTGACTGTTGAAAAGTCAAAGTTCATGTAATTACTTTTGCTTACTGATATAATGAAGAAGACATCAACAGCAGAAATAGAATACTGACTGAGATAATAAGAGAGGCAGCCAAGGAAATAGCAGGCACCAGAAAGAAAAGAGAGCAAAATCTCAGAAGAAACCATCGAGCTCTACGTAAACTATACTGGAGTAACTACTTAGTGTTGAAAGATAGACGCCAGAACAAATATTTAAACCAGTTTGTCCACTTCCAGTCTAATCCAATGTGGATCAAATTTTCAGTTCTAACTCAGTTTTATACGCTTGATATCGCTGTGTGGACCGTTTTCTTGATTCAAGTCTTAATTAATGAGTTATTGATGTAAGAGTATACCGTACTCTGCATACAATAGAAAACACTGCAAATAATATTTACGTTTTTTGCAAGAATTAAGACATAACTACAAAAAAACGGGCCACACGGCGATATCAAGTGTAAAAAACAGAATCGAAAATTTGGTCCAAATTGATTTGGACTGGAAGTGGACAAACGAGATTAAGCTTCCTCTCCGTTCCCTAGCTTCACATATTCACGAAAATTTTAATGGCTGCAGTCAGTCCAATATCGTATTAATGGAGGTCGATGGAAGAAACTAAACTCTTGATGAAGAAAAGAAGGGAAATGAAAGAAGAGGAAAATTACATGAAAAGGATTAAATACATAGAACTAAATAAAACCGTAAGGAAGAAAATAACAGAGGATGTACGAAGATATAACGAAAATCTTGTTAGAAATACAATCGAGGAGAACAAGAGTTTGAAGAGAACCAAACAGCAGCTCATGATAGGGAAAATGCAAATAATTGCAGTTAAGAGACTAGACGGGACCGTAACACGAAATAAGGAAGACATTATAAACATATTTGAAAATTTCTACACAGAATTGTACTACTCCGAGGAAGAACTAGGAAATGAAGACTCAGAAGAAAACGATGTGGATGTCCCAGATGTGATGAAAGAAGAAGTGGATAAAGTACTTCGAGGGATGAAGAACGGAAAGACGCCAAGAGAAGATGGACTCACAGCAGAGATGTTTAAATGGGGAGGTGAAAAGATGAAAGAGGAACTTGCGAAATTATTCTCAATGTGCCTGAGGAAGAGAGAAATACCCAGAAGTTGGAATAATGCTGTTATAATTTTATTGTACAAGAAAGGGGACAAAGAACACGTCGAAAACTACAGACCAATTAGTTTACTGTCAGTTCTATACAAAATGTTCACCAAAGTTATTTTGAATCGTATTGGGCGGGACTTGGATTTTAACCAGGGAAGGGAACAAGCCGGATTTCGTCGTGGATTTAGCACAATGAACCACATACAAACATTGAATGAAGTTATGGAAAGGACTAATGAATATGAACTTCCACTATGTTTGGGATTCATAGATTTCGAAAAAGCTTTCGATTCGGTCTCCTTGTCAGCAGTACTTAAATCACTTGAACATCAGGGCATCGAAAATGCGTCCATCAAGCTAGTGCGAAACATTTATTCGACAGCCTCATCTGTCATTAGACTACATCAAGAAAGTGAAAAATTTAAAGTTGGAAAGGGGGTAAGGCAAGGAGATTCAATTTCTCCAAAACTGTTTTCTGCGGTCCTGTAGAGAGTGTTCCAAAATTTAAATTGGGATGAAGTTGGAATTAAAATTAATGGCGAATATCTTCATCACCTACGGTTCGCTGATTATATAGTCCTGTTTGCTTCAAATGCGGAAGAACTACAAACCAGAATGGAAGAACTGAATAATGAGAGTTCGAAAATGTGCCTTAAAATGAATTTCAGTAAAACAAAGTTCATATACAATCAATATGTTGCAAAAAGTGAAATAAAGATTAGCGGAGAGACAATAGGCATAGTTGATGAGTATGTTTACCTAGGCCAGCTCAAAACATCGAATGCCAAGTTGACTGATGAAATAAATGGAAGATGCAAAATGGCGTGGAGTTCGTTTGGAAGGCTACGCTTTATTTTCAAAAGCATACTACCAATGTGTCTGAAGCGAAAAGTTTATAATCAATGTGTCTTACGTGTGATGATGTACGGTTGTGAAACTTGGACATAACCAGGAGGGACAGGAAGAGAAATGAATGGATTCGCTCACAAACAAAGGTAGGTAGGTACAATCAAGACTGCGAAGAAGCTGAAGTGGAAATGGGCCGGTCATATAGCTAGACGAACAGATGGAAGGTGGACGACAAATGTACTCCATTGGATTCCTAGAGAAAAGAAGCGACCGAGACGACGTCCGAATGCAAGATGGGTAGATGAAATCTAGCGTTTTTCAGGAGATACATAAATGAGGATAGTAGCAGACCGAGATATGTGGAAAGAAAAGCGGGAGGCCTTCATCCAGCAGTGGATAGAAAACGTCTGAATATGATGATATGTGTATATATAATATATTCCGATTAGCGGTCAATGTCTCCGATAGACAGAAATCGTAGCATGAACACCCGCGACAGATGTTTTAGTTAGATGTAGTATGTGCATGCGGAGATCGCCAGTAGAAGTTGGTCACTACTCAGGGCGTGAATTTACGGGGCCCTGACAGTCAAAACATTATTTCTTTCTGTAGTAGTTAGTTAATCAGGAACTCCCGAAGTAGAGGGAGCTCCTAATAAAAGGTGTTAAAGAGAACCTTTTCTTTGCTTTATTGTCTTGTCTTGTTTCACCCTTTCGCATACACTATCGTTTACACGCATATTTACCTCGTTCAGGCAGGAGGAAGTGTTTCTGTGCACATCCCGGTTGGTAAGTTCGGACTAATCCTATCTTGCCTTTCAGGTTTAAAAACCAAATCCGACGCCCATAGCCGGTGCAAAGAAAATATATATTGCCTCATTAGTGATAATCGCTACTACGTTTATATATTTAGAGTAAACCAAGTCTAGTCGGGGACAGAGGTTACATATATAATTGGCGTCCAGTTTACGGGCTCAAAATCTAAGTGGATTCTCGTCGTATTTACGGAGAAGAAACTCCAGTTCCGAGGAGAATTTTTGAAGCCTATAGGGTAATATGAATCCCAAAGAGATGACGATAAATATAGTAATATGAGGCCCAAACGTGTACCTCGAATAGAGGCTAGCAACGAGATAGTATCTACCCGGAGAAAGAAAGAAGGAAGGGAGAAGAAACAACAGATCGAAAGGCGCAAGGAGCAGCAGTACCTGAGGTGAAGCAAGCTAAAGAAAATGAAGAGGCCCTCGAAAGTTCCTTACTGGAAGCAGACACAGGAAAAAGAAGAAGCTGGTAACCCTCCCTGTTTACAGCTGTTGCTACGAAGGTTTGAAGACCAAGAGCAGTTCTTTGACCAGCGGTTCAGTGATCTAAAATAGCACCGGGATCAAATGTTCGCTAAATTTAAGCAGGGATCGAAAGCAGGACCAAGAGCAGGAATTTAGTGATCCAAAGCAGAACCAAGAGCAGGAATTAAGCGTTCCAAAGCAGGACCAAGAGCAGAAATTCTGCGATCAAAAGAAGGCCCAGGAGCAGAAATTTGGTGATCCAAAGCAAGTCCAAGAGCAGGAATTAATCGATCCAAAGCAGGACCAAGAGTAGAAATTCAGTGACCAGACCCAGAAGCAGAAGTTCAATGATCCAAAGCAGGACAAGGACCAGAAGATTTTATACCTAAAGTAGTACCAGGATGAGAAACTCAATAAGTTGGATAAGAATTTTGATGAACAGGACCTGAAGATGAATGAACTGGAACGAGATCAAGGAGAGATGCTTAGTGAATTCGAAGCTAATACCAATGCTAACCTTCTCATCGAGGAAACAGATGTAGGTGACAACACGGGCTTTGGTGAAAGCAAATTGTATAAAGTACCCAGGCTAAGATAGACCAAGAGAACGTATCAGAATCCCAAGAGAAGGACGCAACGTAGGAAGGAATAGGAAAACCATCATTCCAGGAGGAAAGAGCAGCGAATGTGAATACTGTGGAAGGAAGACCAAGCCAAGAGAGATGGTGCCAATACCAAGCGGAAGATAGACGACATCCCTTATAATACATTGATGGCGGGGAAAAAAACATCCAACAACTCATGCAACAACTTGACTAAAGCTTTTGTAGAAAATAGGAAACGAAAAAGGAGTAGATCACCCAAGATGAAGTTCAAAATATTCCCAGAAGGTACTGAATAGAAATTAATCAATTGGAGGGAGAAAAAGCCCAGTAAAGCAGATGACAAAGCCCCTAAGAAAGCAAGGCGTGCCTGGAAATTTAAAAACACCACCTGAAAAGAATGCCAAGAGAGCAGGCTTGATCGAGCTTATGGTCAAAGCTCTCCCTACAATGCCAAAGGTGGTTGTTTAAGAAGTAGGCTATGTCACTGAGTCAATGGTGACTTGTCCTAAAAGGAAAAAAAAAAGACACAAAAAAATTTAGTACTAGAAATTATTATTTATAATTATGTAGCAGCTGAAGCAGTAATTATATAATCCAGCAGAAGTAGTAGTTGTATCTCTGCAAATAGTATTTATCAACAGCTGATTTAGTGGAAGTAGCAGTCGTGCTTTCACAGCAATTATCAGCATCAGCAGCAGTCAGCTGATCCAGTAGAAGCAGCAGTTATAGGATTCAACATAAAATATTAGTTCTCTTCTTACAGCAATTAACACCCCCTTTCAAGGGATGCTAAGTGAGAAGGTCTAATTAAGTCTATAGTTAGGGTTTCCTCCACTATGCCAGGGGTGGTCAAGTAGAAGCTCGGTTACGCCATCGAGCCAATGATGGCACAACCTGAAGCAAGTATAGTTACTGTAGTTAATTCAATCAAAAATTAAACCTAGAGAGAGAAAAACCTTTAAAATGGCTGAATCACTAGAAGTTATACCATTCAGTAGAAGTAGCCATTATGGTTCTACAGCATGTATTATTAGAATCAGCAGTAACCATCAGCAGCAGTTATTTGATCCAGAGGAAGCGGCAGTTATAGGTCCGCAGCAGTTCCAGAGGACATCTATAACGACCATATCCAAAAACCTCATCGTCACAAGATACTTTTAGTGGTTTCCCAAGTGAATTTCCTTAGTGCAGTGATAGTGATATAGTGATATATATATATAAGTAGGTACATATTTACCAATGAATATATTATATTATTTTTATTATTACTGAAATATTAGTGATTCCCCAGAAGATTTCCCCTTATAAGTGAACATTCTCCAGAAGAGTGACATTCTAAAAAAAAAGTTTCAAATTATGAATACGATAAATGAACGTAAATAGAAATACAAAGACCTTCTGGATAATTAAAACTTAAGAAATTTCAAAACTTTTCAGATTTCTAATTTTCTTTTCTTCGAGAGGGGCATATATGTAAAATCACGCATCCTGCGAGATGCTCATATCCTTAAACAATACATATGTGACCTCCTCAACTGATTAAATGAAATCATTTTCGGAATTAATAATATTTTTTGTATTAACAAACTTATATGATAAAGCTTTCGCTATATACAAATGTTTAAGATATCTATTTAATTCAAAAATATTATTCTAAATTATTACTTTTGAACCATACGATAGTAACCAAAGACTTTTAACTAGCAAGAAATAGATGCTAAAGGCCTTTTCCTCAGCAAGAAATATATGCTAAAGACCATTTAAGTTTTACCTATCCAGAAATCATAATGCAGAGACACTCAATTCAATATACAGAACCTCTTTGGAAAACCGTCTAATTTATATGTAATATATATCGAAAAAAAACCTTCGGGGTAAAGGGAAGAGTGACGCAAGAATTCTACTTACAAAAGAAGTGATATTCATTTTGCGAGAGACTTTGTGTCACTACGGCAGAAGTATTTCCCTTGTAATAAAATTAAGAGACTTAGTATCCTCCTTTCCGCCATAGTGACACAAAGTCACTCGAGAAATGGATATAACTTCTTTTGTAAGTATTCTGGCGTCACTCTTCCCTTTACCCCGAAGGGGTTTTTCTACCGATATCACGAACTTTGTAAGACTGCCTATTAAGAAAAGTGCATAGTCTTCATACAAAAGGTCGATTTAGGACTATGGTAGGCTCCATATCTCGTATGTCGTTTTGGCGCTGAGGACATGATTAATAACCAAGCCTGTTTAATCACAGTAGCGAATAAATCTACAGCGAAACGTACGACGGTGGGTAGTATAGTGGAGGGATTGAATCAAAAGCAAATTTCTGATATTATATTACAAGATTCATTTTCCTTTTTATATTACATTCGGTCTGTCATATTTTAATACATGATTTATACATATAGAGAACAATGGGCTGCACTTGCAGTTAAACAGAATGAAGCAGATTACCGCGTGGAGACCCAGCTATCCTAAACGGCGAACACCTCTCAATATTTCTGGTTATCAGATACTCTGAGTGATAATGTTGTTTAAACAGAGAAATCCAAAATTCTACTTTTAAAGAGTGTATACGGCAAATATGCCAGAATAAAAAAAATACTTACGCAAAGGAGGCCATAGGTGAGGGAAGGAAGGCACTATGTAGATGAATGACAGTACTGAGCAGCAAGACACCTTATCACATTTCGGAGAGCTTATTTATACCAATTTTTAGGTCCTTGGTTAACAAAAACAACTTTGGCAACTTTCATTTCGAACTAAGCACTTGTTATTCACTTTTTAGGGTATTTCGCTGGTCTAGTATAGTTCGTTGCATTCTGCACGTACGCATTTTTATTCTTGTCAAGGCCTTTACCAGTTTTGTCAACACATGGCCAGATTGTTCTTAATGCCAAAAAACACCTTCGTGCTTTTAGATGACTGAATGAAATATATATAATTCTTCTTCTTCCTTTTGTTTTACATGATTTATAATTACTATATGTTATATATATTTTATGAAGGCATCACACTCGAAACGGTAACTCCTATTAAAATATAAGCATCAATTTGTCTCTACGAAGCCCGCAATAGACCCTCAAAACTCCCTGGTACTAACCATTTGGGGTTAAAGCAAAAAGACAGACAGACAAACGGTGTGATACACCGTTTGGAAGTTATTGAAACGTAGATTACGATCCCAAAGTTTCGGCGGCCTATATATGGTCTGGGGTCAGTGCTATCATTAGAAATGTGAAATTATGAATTTTTCTTCGAACCGCCCTAGGAAGTCCCAGAGAGGTCCTACCGATCCATATTTCCCCCCTATTTTTTAGTATAGCAAAGAGCTTTTAAATGCAAGTTCAAGCATCAAAATCGGGCTTTTCGCTTGATCCGAAATTAGCTGTATACTTGGACTGCCGCTAAAAGAGTCCTTTGTCAGCGTTATTCGAAGAACTATCGTTCTTCATGATATGCCTATGAAACCTACTGTATATAAGTAGCTCAAGCTGTATGTAGTAGTTAATCTGGAACTCCCGAAGAGGAAGGAGCTCCTAATAAAAGGTGTTAAAGAGAACCTTTTCTTTGCTTTATTGTCTTGTCTTGTTTCTCCGTTTAGCATACACTATCCTTTACACGCATTTTTGCCTCCTTCAGGCAGGAGGCCACCTCACACTAATATTATCTTTCCTTTCAGGTTTTAAAACGAAATCCTATGCCCATACCCGGAGCAGAGTAAAAAGATATTACCTCATTAGTGATAATCTCTACTACGTTTATATTTAGAGTAAAACAGGTGTACTCGGGGACAGACGTTACACTCGTTTTTTTTTGTTTTTTTTCATGATACAATAAAACTTTAAGTGAAACGACAATATGATATTAACAGCTATTTCTGTATTTGTAAAGAACTTGTTACTTTTGCATAAAATTATTAGTGATGTATACCAGCAAAGATTAAAATACATATTATTACTATTATGAAGAAGAAGAATCTCATGAAGATCAATGATAAGAAAACAAAGGTTAGGTCATTTACGAAGAATACCCAATATTACATAAGTTGTTATACGATTTCAAACTCACTAGTTCAGATGGTTGATACCATAAGAGATTTAGGCGTAATATTTGATAGAAAGTTAAGATTTGACGAACATATACATCATACCATACAGGCTAGTAGAAAACTCATATGCTTTATTTTTAGACAATGACATATTTTTAAATTAGGCTAGTACATTCATCTTTACAAAATGAAGGGTCCGGGGAAAATAATTGTAACCCTCATTTTAAAAAAAACACACACACACAAAAAAAAACGAATTGAGCATAGAAATAGAATTGTATCACTCATATGCACTGACTGTGATAAAGCTAAAGTTAAAAACAACAAATTGCCCTTTCTGTATGGGAGCCCCATGTGGAAATTAATTTTCCGAACGTAATATTTCAGTTCAAGCTCAATGTGGGTTACCATTTTTTTTCGCGGGACTCTTCAAATGTTAGACCTAAGTTAGAATTTGCCTCTGAAGTTTGCCTCTAAATCCGTCCTACTAATATTAATAGTTCCCATTCAAATTATTACTTATCAAAGTAGTTTTCTTGTGCCACATAATAGGTAATTTTTTATAAGTGACTTGTACTTAATGTATGCAATATTCTTTTGCATTATTTTATATGACACTTTTCTTGACAATGTTCTATTTTGTTCTGACGGATTTGTACATCTCGCGTAAAAGCATAGTGTACTGTGCTCAATCTGTAAAAGTGATATTTCATTTATTATTATTATTATGTATGTTTATGAAGGCTTTTGTAAACTGTGCTGAGCATGTAATATATGTGACAAAGTACTGTATTTTTGCTACAAGCTGTTCATAGCACTATAATAAATTTTATTTTAGAATTTCGTATAGGCCAAACGACTTACGGGGGTCTCTTTGCAGTAACAGATATTTCAAACCACAAAGCCTGGTGAATGTTAACCCATATTTGCTAATCAATATTTTTCTTCTGCTAGAAGTAAAATTGTTACAGAATTTGGACTTGAACAAAATAAAGAAAGTTGACCTATTTCTTTTTTAATAAGGTTTCCTTCTTCCCCTTGTGAAGCTATGCTGTGGAGGTAATCCCTTCTTTCTCTGATTTATCGCCTTCCTCGCCCAGCTCTTGTGTCGTCATTGACCCACCAACAGTCATTTGTCACAGAAACGGCTTTGGGGTGGTCTTTCATGACCAGCAAAAATCTTCAGAAAAAGTTTTTCAGATTTTAAAACTGTAGCTTAAGCTTGATTTACTGCGTTTAACCTCTTACCAAAAGAAAATAATGACGTTCTAATATAACAAGCGGGCTTTAGATTCTTTGTAATGGGTTTCATTCAAAAGGGGAGTTTGTTGAAATTTTGGTGGTGTTCCGGTTCTTCGCTTAGAGTCACAGAAGCAAAGATACCTTGTATTGTGTTTTAATTCTTGTTGAAATCACATTAATCAGTTTTATTTTAAAGTACAAAACCAGGAAATAGCAACAATATTAAAATATTCGTTTGCACACGGTTAATATCGATAGGAATTTCATATAGTCAATTTTTGTTCTTCACTATAATTCGAGCATTATCTTATAGACGGAAAGTTCGCAAATAAGGTAGTATATAACCCTATTAAATGTTATAAGTACCCTCAATCATTCATTATACAGTAGAAAAAGTTTCTGTAAATATCGCTGTGATCAACGTTAGTGTGCTACCCCATTCTCTGCGGTCCAGTGGCAAGACCTTTTTTCGTAATTAGAAACACGAGTCGTGTGATATCGTACATTGTTTAAAAGCTGTTTCAATTAATATATTTACAAAAATATGTTTATTTCGGTACTTCTTGGATTCCTTTACAGTTTATAACTTAATAGGATTGATTTAGAACTAATTAATGTATTTTTATTCTCATTATAATTTATATTTTACAACTCATGACCACATAGTATCTAACACAACGCAGTGCAAGAGCTAAGTAAATTGCAGTTTGTGTGACTTAACATGGCATCTAGTGATCGTGAAGGAACGCACTGAGCTGATTCTAATTATCTTATATTTTTTATAGAACAATTAAGAAAATTTTATTCTATAAAGAAAATTCCTAGGATCCTTATTTTGTTAAAAAAAAAAGAGAACACTAGCATTAGCATGCATTAGCCCGTCACACCCAACAACATGACAATACAGATAAAAGAGGTCCTGTGGCAACCCTGATAAGATAAAATGAATTTTATGACCGGTATCAGCACTTTAACTTACGCCAGTCCCGACTTTTACGACAATAGTAACTGCTACTTGTAGTACGGACCTGCAGGTCCTTAAACCGGCCCTTTTCAAAGGATTCATTTACAGAGGAAACTAAATGTTACTCTCAAAATATATGAATGAATTCAACTACACTTATTATTACTTTTCTTGAAATACACTTTAAGGAATGACGCCCTATGAACTCATAAAATATTCTAATTTAGATCTGAGGCTGCTAGCCGTAGCAACAGTTAGTTTCCTTCCGTCTTTAGATTGACTTTGACCATTACATACCTTTTCGTAAAGTGCTTTAATGTAATAACTGCATGCTAGAATTTTTTCTAATTAAAACTTTGCTTACTATCCGTCTAAAAATGACGACCACAGGAAATGAACGCGCTTTGTCCATTCTCTTAATTTTACAGGAGAGTGCTTTAAAAGTCCATAATTAGCATTACTTATTACCTGTACATAAAAAAAGCTTAGTAATAGATGAACTATGCATAATCTCTCCTTACATGATAATGTGTTACAAAGGATCTTCAAAGAGCAAACAAATGGCACTCCTTTTCTCAATTTGGCCAAAATTGGAGAAATATCGTTCTTTTCATGTGGCCTTCAAATAGAATTAAATGAAAATATGTTACGATCATGTAGATAATCGGCTTATTTAACACAAATTATTAATGGTTTATCTTCACAAGAATCAAATATAATTTAAATGTTGTGCATAAAATCACCTTTAATGGTGTTTTAATTATAAAATCTTCGTATAGGACATGTGGATATGATAAACCATAGACTTGCCTACTTGTTAGTTGCATAGAAGAAGAATTTTATGCCATAAATAAAGATCAATCAAGTCAGAAATGAAAAACTGGTCCTTTGTGGTTACTATAAAATGAACCTTAACTGAATTAGTGGTCTGCATACATTCCACATTCTCTTGGGTGTGAAGAATGTGGTTGCAATAACCTATATAACTTCATGTCATGTCAGTAGATTATGCATGGTTAACTGAAGCATCTGAGATCGCATGTTACGTTGGATACGTTGTGAACTTGCTGTGACAGTAGTATTTTAGAAAGATCTCTCGCTACAATGAATGTAAAAATAAAATATCGTAATTGCTTCATAAATATTGTCAGCCTATCTTGTATCTATGTTAATGCATTGTCATATTGTTGACATAATTTTCTAATGGAAAGAGCTAACAACGTATGGTATACTACGTACGGATATTTCTGTCACTATGGAACCCACACACCAGAAAATCTCGTTGAAGCGCACAGATCGGTATCGTAATAAGTCTATATATTCGTGTATACACCGTCCCGCTTCACTCTGCTCAGTCGGTATGAACCCCTTCACTTAAATATATTGATTTAGCACGGCCAAAGATAAAAATATCAGCTCGGCTCCAACTTGATTTTGTGGAGTGCGACTACTCTTAGAAATTTCACATATATATCTTACACTGTTTCCATTTTTATTTTACATCAGGCTTAAATGTACAGTATGGTTATTTGCTGGTTTCGTTGTATCTACTATAGTTATGTTACCAGATTCGTGATTCAATTGATAATAGTTTATGTCTATCCTCAGATTTGTCAGATTATTATTTCCTCCTATGCGACATGGATTAGATATTTATATTTATATTCTCTAAACATTTTGGAAAACTCCCAAGCTATACAGAAACATTGTTAGGTGCTAAACAATCGTCTTTAGATGTTGAAGTCGCTCAAAACTTGATCGAAAATCGCTGATTAACAGCTGTGATTCTTATCTTGTGCCCCATATGGAACTGTTTCTTGATTCAAGGTTGAAATTCCCTTGATTTTGATTTTGTCTTGTTAGCCATGACGTGATACGACAAATATATTTCAAGCTTGATATAACCTTGATTTTTGGTAGATAAAATATGGTTGCCTTTGCTTAAACAAGGCACTTCATGACTGAAAAATCAACTATGATTCAAGTTTCATTCAACCCTTTTGCTTAACACGACAAGCTTGTTTTCAGCTGGTTGGTTTGATGTTTCAAGGCTAAAATAAGCTTGATTCAAGTTGATTTTGCTATGTGGGGGAAGGGTTCCAAAGTCCACTAAGAAATTGACACAGATAATGCGAAATCGATTCTGTTTCCTGAAGTTTAGTCATAATGGTGAAGTTTTGATTCATGGGTAATTAGCAAATAAAATAGATATCTCAATAAATGAATTTGGAATATAGTGTTGTAAGTGCAGCTCAATCTTTTTTAACTGAAACAAACGTCTGAACGAGCACTAAATTTTATATCATCCTAATATCTCGTTTAAAATTTTAGGGGAAACTACATTGCAGACAATGTCCCACGGATTGTTAAAATTTCTATTTTTTATTATGAAGTTGACACAATCATCAAACTGATTTTACCAATAAATTATGGAACATGGTTTTTAAAAGTATTTCAGAACAGTTGGCAATTAATTTCAGCAGCAGGCGTTTTTGTAAACGCCATATCTCCAGTTTTCTAAATACTCTATTAGTCTCGAAAGTAGCACTATTATCGTGGTAATGTATATAATAGAAATATATTTAGAAACTTTCTACAAATAAAAATGTATTCAATTAGCAAGTTGTACTTTAAAAACTTGTATCAGACTTGTGTGGTAAGCTACACACTAAATGAAAACAGCGAATTTTTCAATCGTAACGAGTGATTCCAAAAAAAAAAACGCTCTTGCTTTGGATGAAAAATTTGCTCTTTTCCCCTGTAGCTCACAAATATGTTTTGAATGTTGATTTTTGGTTGATTTCGTTGAATAACCATTATCGGTTGAAAAGGTACCTTTAATTTTAAACCATATTTCAACAAAGATTTGATATTGTTGAAAAGATGTTAGTTCAACGTGGATTCAACTGTAATTTTCAACCATGGTATAGATTTCGTTTCATGAGATTCTTTCTAATTTAATGGAATAACATTTGTAATTGAAAGCTGATTGAATGCAATTAACTATAATTTTGTGTCCTCTTTTGCATGTTGAAAACGCGTTGAATTTCCATCTATATTCCAACGAAAATTTAATTTTATTAATAGGGTATTAATGTGAAGTGTTTCCAACTGTGACAAATTTCGCTTTATGTGCATTTTTTGTAAGGCGACATATTACACTTATTGAAAAATAGGAATTTAATAGTGCAGCGATGATCAAAGTGTTAAAAAAGGAAAAATGCACAAAACAAGGAAAGAAGGAATGTATTCTTTATTCCTATTCTTACATGATGGTAAACGACGGGTCTAGATTTGTGGCGAGTGCATTCTAGACTGCCTGTTATTACAGATACCGTAAAAGAGCAGTGACTTTCAAGGTGGATCTATGGAGAAGTTTCTTGCTGGCTTTCAAGCGAGCAGGTGCCTTGAAGCGAGACTTGATGCAAGTAGTCACTGTTGCGTGTGTTAAAGCTGTGCGAGAAGGTAGTGATCGGAAATGAGCGTTGAATAGAACACAATAATCAACATCTACTATTGTTTTGTGGTGTAGAAATTACACACTATTAGTGTTTTTTCCTACTCTCTTTGTGTGTTTGTACTAAGTTCAATTTCTTTAAGAAAAATATCATGAATCTAAAAACACCATCATACAATCGTGTTGAATTTTCGGGCGGTTTCTGAAAAAGTGTCCAGTGTTAAGTTACATTTATGGATAGCTCAGTCTTTCAAGTTAAAACTTGGAGAGGTGGTATCGATTGAAGTACAAAACATTCTCAAACAAGTTTTCATTAAGTTAAGTTCCGAAACAGTGTGCAATAAACTGTTACCCGATTATGGAAATGAAGATGACTTTCAAAGTAATAACGTTAATTACAAAATTCCGTTAGACAAGGCAGAATCCGTACATACTACGATCAACATACATCCGGTACCATTCGAAATGGACCAACGATTGTTAAACTCTAAGCACGTATAGAAAGGTGATTTTTATGAGGGAAAAAAATTCAGAGGGTCATATGTGCCCAGTTCGTTCAGGGTTGGTACAAGTCAAAATGCAACTAATCAAAAGCATTCCTTTTTCGTCCATAGTAGTGCAGGGTCTAAGACTTTTCGTGTCATATTATGATCAGAAAAATAAAACGTGTTTTATATGTCTAGAACAGACACACATTTCCGATACTTGTCCATTGAGGAAGACACCACGTGCACCGACAGGGATGAATACCGGGAATGTCTCTCCCGTCAAAGGTCTACCTTTAAACGTTAGTACCGGTGAAACTGTAGACACGGCTTGTTTGTTATGTAAAAGGCGGGTATAAGAATATGTTTCTGGAGCTATATTCCAATGTATCTTATTTAAAGTATTTAGGATTTTGTTTCCTAGAGCATAATGAACTTAGAATTCTCTATTTCCCAAACCATATTAGTTTTGCTTCCTTGGTAACAGGTGGTGTAAAATATTTTAATGGATATCGCTTTACTTGTATTAGAAGTGTTATTGCGAATGATAGAGTTTTTAAGAATAAGGAAGAGTTTAATTGGAAACAGGACACTTTAGACGAAATAGACACTATATTAATGGGAACAATACAGAGAGATGTTAAAGTGAATCACTGCCAAAGATTAGAAGATTTACAGGAAGGAGAAAAATTATTAATAGAAACTCTGCAGTTATTAGAGTATAGAGGTAAGACTCGGTATGTGTTAAAATTTGCAGGCATTTCCGATTTGTATGTATCTAATTGTTTTTTGGAACACGAGTTAGAGAATAGATAACTAGATTTAAATATTAAATTTAAGAAAAAGGATTTTGCTGCTGTCTTCTTAAGGCAGCAGCAAATAAGAAAAAGGAAAGAGTGGTATTTACTGGTATTTAAATGTGTTAGTTTGTAATGTCTTTTTTTTAGCAACCGAAAATTTATTTCACACCCTATACACTGTTCTGTA
This sequence comes from Lepisma saccharinum, assembly GCA_022664845.1. Classification (NCBI taxonomy): domain Eukaryota; kingdom Metazoa; phylum Arthropoda; class Insecta; order Zygentoma; family Lepismatidae; genus Lepisma; species Lepisma saccharinum. The sequence goes on along the minus strand of JAGDQP010015933.1, from coordinate 25,989 downwards.
GGTTAGGTCGAGTATAATCTCCAGTCTAATGTAAATAGAGCAAACTAGTTAATATTTTTCGACAGCAGCTACGGCGTACTCTTACTTTTTTATTATTTCTAAAGATTGGTAGCACGAAAATATTTTCGAAACCATTTAAAGAACACTGATTGGTTGCTCTAATATTATTTTTTTAATTTTGCATTCTTTATGTTGATTGGTGCCGCCGAAATTGAGGCCTTTGAAATGTTTTCCGTACTTATTTGAAAGACTACGGCACTTTTTTCAACCAATATTTAGCAAAGGTTACGGTATAACCAGCCCCAACTACCTAATTCCGAAGTTTGGTAAAGATGGAACAAGAATTTGGCAATAAAACCACATTAGGCCCAATATCTCCGAAACGGCTGAAAATATCGAAAAAATAAATCGAAAAAACACCCCCATTATGGCAACCGCCTGTCGTTTTTCATTATAATCTACCTAATTCCGAAGTTTGGTAAAGATGGGCCAAAAGTTTGGCAATTAGCCCTTCATATCTCGAAAACGGCTGAAAATATCGAAAGACACCCCCATTATGCCCACCCCCTATCGTTTTTCATCATAATCTATCTAATTCCGAAGTTTGGTAAAGATGGAACCAAAATTGGGGGAGTTAGGAACTATTAGGCTCCTTATACCATGGCTCGTAGTCTTTAGCAAATACACCACGATTGCTGGGGAAATAGTCTGCTATAACCACCTATTGCATGTTCTGTAGGCCTTCAGGGCTCATAATTTTTACTCTGGATCGTACTCTAACTCCTCCAATTATGGTCCCATCTTTACCAAACTTCGGAATTAGATAGATTATGATGAAAAACGACAGGGCATGGGCATAATGGGGGTGTTTCTCGATTTATTTTTTCGATATTTTCAGCCGTTTCGGAGATATTCGGCCTAATGTGGTCCTATTGCCAAATTTTTGTTCCATCTTTACCAAACTTCGGAATTAGGTAGTTGGGGCTGGTTATACCGTAACCTATGCTAAATAGGGGTTGAAAAAAAGTGCCGTAGTCTTTCATAAATAGGGGTTGGAAAATAGGATTAATCTTTATGTTAAATACGTTCACGGGGTAGCCTATCTGCTATAGTAAATAGTGTGTGTGTCTACATGTATCTCTGCTATATTAAATAGGGGCTGGGGAAATGCGTTATTGCCTTTCATAGTGTTCGAGGGCGTAATTTCTGCCATGTTAAATAGGGGTTGGAAAAAGTGCTCATACTCTTTTACAAAAATAATACTACTACTCTTTTTTACAATTAAAAATAAGGGCCGTAAAACAGAATAAAAAGTACCCATATCTAGTTCCAAAAAAGTAACAAAATCTATTTTGTTCTATTATTATTATTAGAATCAGTGTTAAAATTATATCCACAGTTTTAAACCTAGTTTTAAAACCAGGCAACCTAGTTGCATGGAAATTTCCAGTAATTTAACTGATCAGAGAGCTGTGCTAGAGAGCTCAGTTTTAATGCAATGCGATCCCCCATTCGAGTCTGGGTTATGCATGTGGTCTTTCTGGTTGACAAACACCTCGTGAAGTTTTTCATAGGATTCTCCGGTTTCCTCCTACTTTCTTCAATCCACCAATTCCCCCATCATCCATTTGGCCTGGTCCAAAGTTCCCTAAAAATCTTAAATCAAATTCAAATTAACTGATATCTCAATTCAGTTTTAAGGAATACTGGGAACAAAAGAGAAAGAAAGTCTCAATCGAATCTCGAATCTGGGTCGTTTAGTTAGAAGTCCAGGGTCTTATGAACTGGATCAAATTGACAGCCAAAGAAATCACAAGATACCAGTACAGAGAGTAATCAAAGCGTTATTCGAACTCTGGAGAGAGAAACTGTTATGCCCACGAATAACGCACTACCATGACTTCATAGCTGAAACCGGGTCGCTTTTCGTGACCCGTTAAGCCAGTCTGATCCAAACATAACTGACCTGGTCCGAAACTTGATCCGGTGCACGGCTTAGGAAACAATTAACTGGAAATTATTATGCCGTATTTCTCGTGCTCTTGGTGTAACATCTCCTGTCCTGGTCAACCCTGAAAGAAACGATGTTGAAATTGAAGGAAATAATTAAAAATACTACTTTTGTCCTCTGGGCTACCGACTCAGGCTGGAACCGAAGTCTAGACTCGGTGACCTGGTTTAAACCTTAACCCGAATTACCCGGTGACTAGTTTCAGCTCTGCATGATAAGATAAAATGAATTGTATGGGCGGTAACTTACGCCCGTCCCGAGAGCTCTGCAGGCTCACACATTTTAATTATTTCTCGATTTGTCAGTTAGAGATCTATCTCCATTGATCACGATTTGGGCAGATGGTAAAATAAAAGTTATGAAATTATTTATAAAATTGTATATGTAAACATATGACATTTGAACATGATTGGTAATTTACCAAGATTCCGTGAAGCTGATATTGAACATTATTACTCACTGATACTTAAAACGTATTTCACATAACTTTGATTTCCTTCACATAAAATTTATCTATGTGAAAAAGGCAATTTTAAATATGAGTTTCTTTCGAATTTAGATGTCACACATCTGAACGAAAGTTACACTTTGTTTTAGTTATGTGTTAAATTGTAGAGGCAATTTTACAATTATAAAATTTTTAAGCTCTACCTACGGCATTAGCAAGTTCCCCAATAGCATACGTACGTTGAAAATATGTGGATTAAACGTTAGTACCGAAACGAAATTTTAAAGTTGTATATATATATATATGTATAAAAAGCGAAATGTCTGCCTGTTCAACGGTTTATTCAGTGTTTAATAGTGGTTGAGAAGAAACATGTTGAAATCAAGAAGCGAACGATGAAGAAAAAGGTTCAGTTGTCCAAAACCGTGCATGGCTGCTGCCTATTGGTATACACATTTAGCTATATTTTTTCCGTTGCTTTCATCTTGATATACAGTATTAATTTTGCAACACTAAATTATCCTCGCGTCTACTGTGGGATTCGAAGCTGGAACTTTCCGCACCCTTCGTTGGTCCACTGACATTTGGTCCAAAGAGCAATTCGTCCAAAACGCATTTCGTCCAAAGCAAATTTCGTCCAAAAACATTTGATCCAAAGAGCATTTGGTCCAGAGGATATTTCATCCAAAAGCATTTTCTCCAAACCAAATTTCGTCCAATAGACATTTGGTTCAAAGAACATTTCGTCCAAAAGGCACTTCGTTCAAATCACATTTCCTCCAAAGGCCATTTGGTCCAAAAGACATTCGTTTGAAAAGACATTTCGTCCAGAGATATTTTCAATATAAATATATTATGGAAAATTTGCTCTTATTATTCTCTTCAGTTATTTACATTTAAGGTATTGGCTATAGTTAAGAACACAAAGTGGCAGAACATGTGTCTTTGTTTTGAGAGGAGAGTATTAAATTAATACTCTTAATATATCTCTTTAACTTTGTCTCAGTTTATTAGTTTTATGGTTTCACGGTTTACATTAAAGTAAAGCCTTTTGCACGTTAATACTTTTAAAAACAGTTTAGATTATCAACAGCCGGCATTACCTATGTTTGAATTTAGTTTAATAGGTAGAAGTTGTTTCGCGTACTTGTATTGGAATATACTACACTAGTAAAGTACTGCAATACTTACACAAAACTGGCAAGTCCGTTTTTGTTTAACCGCATGCTTAGCTTTCTCAATTTCTGTCCCCCTGTTCTCCTATATTACACAATAACTACATGTCTGAATACAATAATCCAACAATTTTCATTGATTTTATACATTAAACTTCAAAGTGGGCAAATTTCATTTCATAATAGTACCAAAATCGAATTTTTCTGAAGGCGGATACACACTTACGCGCATGAGTTAAATGCGTTAATCCGACTTTTTAAGGTCGGCTTTTCTGTACGCGCTCACCGCCTGCGTTCAATGAGATGTTTCTGAATTTAACATTTTTACATTAAATTATAGTAATAACTATGATTTACCCAGTGGTCAAGGATAATAACATGATAAATAATCAAGGATCAATATGGTACCCATTTTTTGTCCATCTAGTGTATATTCTACGCAATGGTCAATAGTATCAATATGTTAAATATTCAGTAATCAAACTGTTAACCGAGTTTTTGAACATTTGGAGTATATATTAGCTAAGTGCCTTATATTTTCATTGTTTTCCATTTCTATCTATGATTTAATGAAATAATTACCTCTATTTCAATAGGGTTATTGCAATATTCAGGTATGTGTCCATTATTATATGAACACACTATTGTAACCACTCATTGGAATTTACCTTGTCATAGGCTGAATTCGATAAGAATTGAAGGAAAATATACGATAGATATTGGAGATACTTCAATCAGAATGGTCTGCAGTGGGGGAAGAGGTTGAACACATGTGCCTCTCAAATAGCACTTCGAAGTCGAGAACGCCAATGTTTAAATCACACTGGTTTTCAATAGTCTGCTAGCAGAGAGAAAAACATCTAACATCTCCGGTTGTTCTAGTGAAGTTGAAAAAAAGGAGCCATTTGTCTTTTTGTCATCTTTCGCTTCAATCAATAAATACCAGTAATTAATTAACTACTGTAGTAGAAGTAAAAGAAAACTCGTAGTAATTGACTTCTTCCCCCGCCATCTGGCATCATTAATTTAACAATTGAAACATTTTCCCACATTAAGGAGCTCACCTCTGCCCTTTGTCTTATTAAAAAAGTCACTTTTTAACCCGTTAAGAGAGGGGACTTTTATAGCTGTAGGAAGCAGATAGTGTTCGGTGTCTGGAAGTCTGCCACCTTAGAATTATGGGGAAGACAGTGCTGTCTTTGACCAGACGTCCTAATTGCTGCTACATAATACCCAGTCATTTCTTAATGTTTTGGAACGTGATAGTTGTCTGCATCTTTCCTTCTTCGATGTTAACATTCTCACAGTGTTTGTCAGTATATGAAGATATGTGGAAAACCTTGTGCTTCAAAGAGAGAGATTCTAGGTAAGAAAAGACATGCTTTTCACGTAATTTTTTGTTGAATATTTAAACACGAGAAAACGGTGAAGTTTAATACAAGATATTAGAACTATATTTGCTACTTGAAGTAAATGTGTGTAACCATATCTATATTTCGATACGATTTATCTACCGATAGTTCTATCAGTAGTTCTAGATATGAATATATGTATCATGTGAATCATGCAGTAGAGAAACCGAACGAGGAGGTGCCTACAGGATTTATCCAAGATAAGGGATTGGATTTTGTTAAGATGATTTTTGCTAGCGCATTACAAAAAACTTAAAGCAGTATGTTTTTTAACCTAACTAGTTACGAATTGAAGGTCAAAGTTCTAGTTCATGGATTAACGACAAGATATTAACGACCTGATTACTGGAAAAGTAATATATCCAATAGAGAAAACAGTACTGCGCAGATTTAGTGCGCAACAAATTGACTTCATTCGCACGAGGTTGGAGTCTTTGAGTTGGGTAAATATTAGTCGCATATCCTTACTTTAAGTTATATCCCAGTAGACTTACAAGTGAGTGAAAAGATCAAGATGGCTGGCGTAGTGGACCCTGAAGTAATAGTACTTGTCGGAGATGAAGATCTTGCAAGTAATGCATCATGTGAGCTAGCTTTAAATAACACAGAGGAGTTTGACGTTATAGTGCTGGATGGAGACGACAACACTATCAGTGATAATTCATGTGATATAACTTTGGGTGTTGCACGAGAAGACACAGAGACGGACAACGAAATTGTCAATGAAACTGTATCTGATTGTACATTGAACAGCTCCTCAGTCGGATGTATTTGGGAAGCGTTAAAACGTTACGAAAGCAGTGATTGCTTACTATGCCAGGGATGCTTTCTGTATTGGACAAATCCATACATAATCGTGGAATAATCGGAATTTTACAGGTTCATAACTTAGGATGAAAATCTAAAATAAATAAATTTGTTAAATACGGACGAATGATGGAAACATTGTCGCATTAGAGATGAATTGTAAATAGTGTTATATGGAGTATTCCACGATTATGCTACTAGTTGTATGCAGTATTGCCTTCACAGTGTTGCAGTTGATATGTTGTTAAAATGAGAGGTTATTCATATAACCTAACAATGAAACGTTCTCGCTGGCTACACGGGAGCTTGGTGGGAGATGGCTCGAGGTGTTGCCGATGACAGGCAATTACTCGTTTTGCTGTATGTATGTGGAATTATTTAAAACAAATTAACTTAAGAAGCGTATCGTAGTAGAATACAGATCATTGCTGTTTACGAAATTTCTCATTTGAGATTACATTTGTAAGTACAGGATTTTTTTTGACAAAATGTGCTTGTTTGCTTTTCTGCTAAACAGAATTTTTTGTTCAATGAGAGAAAATTGTTACATTAAAATATTTTCATCATAATACGAGCTTTTATTTCTGGCTAATATTTTTGTTACATTACAAGTTTTTTAGTACATCTCTGCTTCCTTTTTTCTCAATTTATGATGGTAGGATTTTTTGTGGCAATACAACTTTGTTTATTTCGAACTTATCAAAATCTTTTGTCACAATACAAGTTTGTTTTCTTGTTTGTAATTTTGTTACAACGTTTGTTTTCTTGTTTTCATTATTGCAATTCAACTGGTTTGTTTTATTTATATAAAAATTATTTCTACCTGATAAGTAAATTTCAAATAAATGTTTCACTTTGTGATTGAACTTTTGTTTTCTCCATCATGTTATTTCAAATCAAGTAATTACATATGAAATTTACATTCGCATTTTACACACTAATAAAATTATTTGGTAGGAACTGTGTTCAAAGTTTACGGGAACCTATCGGATAGTGTTGTTGATTGGAATTGCCGAGGACGACTGAACCTACAGTTTCTCCTTAACTGTTGCTGCGTGGAGAAACCCTAAAATTCATGCGGAAAGGTAGAGAAGGAGTTGGTGACAGAAGCAATCAGAATTTCCTGTAATAAAAAAACGTTTCACAAAGTTTAAAATTTTGTAAAAAGAAGTCAATCATAAAGTTAGCTTTACTAAACGATACCAATACGCCTTTGTTTTGCGCATCTTATTTTCCTTTGAGTTAATGCTAAATTTTCAGGGGAAGTGATTTCTATACGATATCGGCCAAGGAGTCAATGAATGCCCGCTGACAAGTGAATTTAATTTTCCCGTCCTAATTCCTGTTACCGAGGTGAAATATCATAACAGACACGGGAATACATTACGCCATTCAAATGGGAAGCTAAAAGGAACTTCCTCAGAGTAAGACCATGACAGTTTGACCTAAAATATTTAATGTGACGGCTGCACAAAACTTAAGGCAAAAGGTGAGACACGACTTCCCAAGAAACTTTTTATGGGACATTACATTGTTTATATTTAAGGTTACCTTTTCATTTTGTGACTGTCGTTTTCACATCTTTGCATCTTATATCTATGTCCACTACAAGTTCACGCATCATAAAATATTCGAAATGTTCAACTTCAAGGAAAATGATTTCTAAGCTACAATGGAAAGTTCTCAGATTACTGCCAAAGGTAAAAAATCTAGGGTTAAGTCAAGATGACTGCTTCCAGAAAAGATTAAAATAGAAAAGGGAAATGGGTGGAATCCTTTTATAGGAACAGACTTTTCTTAAACTTGTATGGCAAGCTTCCTGTAAACGTACTTTCTTAAGAGAACAGTTAGTATATGAAACCAATAGGAGGTTTGTTTTTGCCTATCTTCCATTTAGTTAATATTTGGAAATCACGGGAGACTGGTTTCTATATGATATTGGGTAAGAGGCCTCTGAATGGCCTGTAACGAAGAAATAGAAAATTCCCGTATAATTTGTTGATCACTTTTGAAAAATAGATACGTTAAGCACGTTTGTTAATGTAACTGGATTATAGCTAAGATCATGAAGCAAAAACATTTATGACAGATTAACAGACATGGTAACTTAAAAGATCTGCCCCGTGTCTTAAATTCTTGCTGGAGGTCCGAGAAATATACAAGTTCGTAACCAAAAGCTTGTCGTTAAAACTGTTATGGTTTCTTTCCCGTAAGCTATGAATCTTACTTTGTGAAAATAGCAATACAAAAAATCATCTCCAAGACATTTGTGCAATGTCAACTCATATTACAATGTTTCGTTTAAGAAGACAAATACTTGACTTAATGTAAGTTTTGTGTTCAAAGTTGCAACTGCCAGTCTTTGATACGATATTCTTATGAATAGTTCGTTAGGATTCATTCAAGAAAACGCGAACTTGAATATGTTTTTGATTTGTTGAATTTAAAATGTATAGAAATATACTTAATATTCGTGTAAATAACTTCAGCATTGAAGTTACCTAAACATTATTGCTTTTAAAACATCTCGTCCTGATAGAGAAAATGTGAATACAAGCAATTAGACAGTTTCGAGTTGTCTTTACTGTGAAAATTGTTGGCAAAGAAACTATTTCAACTACTGAATGAGAAAAATTGTCACATACTAAAAATAATTCTATAAACAATCAACCCCATCTTTAGTGTAAAACAAAAACCTTGAATGCTTTTTACTTATACTTCCTAGTACTTATTCTAAGCAATTGAATAAAACAAAAATATACAGCATTTTACAGTTCACTAACACAATTGTCACTTCATATCTTTTAGGATAATATGTGAATGCAATGTAATGTAGTACTGAAAACAGTTACTACTTCTATAGTTCGCTTGTATAGTTCACTTGTACACTTTCTTGTCAGTTTTACATTATATTAATAGAAATACACTTTAACTTGGAAAATACATCAAGGCACAATACACTTACAAAAAGAAATTTAAAAACTGTCATTTACCACTCCATTTGAACTTAGTTTGTATACTTTTCGTATTCGACACCGCTGATAAACCCCTGCTAAGTCTATTCCTTACATGTGTTGCCGTATATCTGTTCAATAACTGCTTGAAGTTTTGGAGAAAAACTTGTTTCTAAAAGCAGGATATTAAGACAATTCATAGTAGAGCCAAGCACGATTGATGTAGGGTATTCAAATTGTCTTTCTTCAGAAACTCAGTTCTTGCCAAGGGAACTATCATTTTTACGTTATTTTCCATATTGATGACAAATCATTGATAGTTTTTTGGTTTTTGAATGAGTTTCTCTGTATATCCTATAGAGTTCTCTTGAAATGGATAGCTTACATAAAATACGCGTCGTTTTAGCATCAAAATACTTGCTTCCACGATTGCACATATGAGTGTATGGATTTGCCCAATGCAGAGACATTCCCTGGCATAGTAAGCAATCACTGCTTTCGTAACGTTTTAACGCTTCCCAAATACATCCGACTGAGGAGCTGTTCAATGTACAATCAGATACAGTTTCATTGACAATTTCGTTGTCCGTCTCTGTGTCTTCTCGTGCAACACCCAAAGTTATATCACATGAATTATCACTGGTAGTGTTGTCGTCTCCATCCAGCACTATAACGTCAAACTCCTCTGTGTTATTTAAAGCTAGCTCACATGATGCATTACTTGCAAGATCTTCATCTCCGACAAGTACTATTACTTCAGGGTCCACTACGCCAGCCATCTTGATCTTTTCACTCACTTGTAAGTCTACTGGGATATAACTTAAAGTAAGGATATGCGACTAATATTTACCCAACTCAAAGACTCCAACCTCGTGCGAATGAAGTCAATTTGTTGCGCACTAAATCTGCGCAGTACTGTTTTCTCTATTGGATATATTACTTTTCCAGTAATCAGGTCGTTAATATCTTGTCGTTAATCCATGAACTAGAACTTTGACCTTCAATTCGTAACTAGTTAGGTTAAAAAACATACTGCTTTAAGTTTTTTGTAATGCGCTAGCAAAAATCATCTTAACAAAATCCAATCCCTTATCTTGGATAAATCCTGTAGGCACCTCCTCGTTCGGTTTCTCTACTGCATGATTCACATGATACATATATTCATATCTAGAACTACTGATAGAACTATCGGTAGATAAATCGTATCGAAATATAGATATGGTTACACACATTTACTTCAAGTAGCAAATATAGTTCTAATATCTTGTATTAAACTTCACCGTTTTCTCGTGTTTAAATATTCAACAAAAAATTACGTGAAAAGCATGTCTTTTCTTACCTAGAATCTCTCTCTTTGAAGCACAAGGTTTTCCACATATCTTCATATACTGACAAACACTGTGAGAATGTTAACATCGAAGAAGGAAAGATGCAGACAACTATCACGTTCCAAAACATTAAGAAATGACTGGGTATTATGTAGCAGCAATTAGGACGTCTGGTCAAAGACAGCACTGTCTTCCCCATAATTCTAAGGTGGCAGACTTCCAGACACCGAACACTATCTGCTTCCTACAGCTATAAAAGTCCCCTCTCTTAACGGGTTAAAAAGTGACTTTTTTAATAAGACAAAGGGCAGAGGTGAGCTCCTTAATGTGGGAAAATGTTTCAATTGTTAAATTAATGATGCCAGATGGCGGGGGAAGAAGTCAATTACTACGAGTTTTCTTTTACTTCTACTACAGTAGTTAATTAATTACTGGTATTTATTGATTGAAGCGAAAGATGACAAAAAGACAAATGGCTCCTTTTTTTCAACTTCACTAGAACAACCGGAGATGTTAGATGTTTTTCTCTCTGCTAGCAGACTATTGAAAACCAGTGTGATTTAAACATTGGCGTTCTCGACTTCGAAGTGCTATTTGAGAGGCACATGTGTTCAACCTCTTCCCCCACTGCAGACCATTCTGATTGAAGTATCTCCAATATCTATCGTATATTTTCCTTCAATTCTTATCGAATTCAGCCTATGACAAGGTAAATTCCAATGAGTGGTTACAATAGTGTGTTCATATAATAATGGACACATACCTGAATATTGCAATAACCCTATTGAAATAGAGGTAATTATTTCATTAAATCATAGATAGAAATGGAAAACAATGAAAATATAAGGCACTTAGCTAATATATACTCCAAATGTTCAAAAACTCGGTTAACAGTTTGATTACTGAATATTTAACATATTGATACTATTGACCATTGCGTAGAATATACACTAGATGGACAAAAAATGGGTACCATATTGATCCTTGATTATTTATCATGTTATTATCCTTGACCACTGGGTAAATCATAGTTATTACTATAATTTAATGTAAAAATGTTAAATTCAGAAACATCTCATTGAACGCAGGCGGTGAGCGCGTACAGAAAAGTCGACCTTAAAAAATCGGATTAACGCATGGAGCGCACGCGCGCACGTGTGTATCCGCCTTCAGAAAAGTTCGATTATGGTATTATTATGAAATGAAATTTGCCCACTTTGAAGTTTAATGTATAAAATCAATGAAAATTGTTGGATTATTGTATTCAGACATGTAGTTATTGTGTAATATAGGAGAGCAGGGGGACAGAAATGAAGAAAGCAAAGCATGCGGTTAAAAAAAACACCAATAGGAAGCAGCCATGCACGGTTTTGGACAACTGAACCTTTTTCTTCATCGTTCGCTTCTTGATTTCAACATGTTTCTTCTCAACCACTATTAAACACTGAATAAACCGTTGAACAGGCAGACATTTCGCTTTTTATACATATATATATATATACAACTTTAAAATTTCGTTTCGGTACTAACGTTTAATCCACATATTTTCAACGTACGTATGCTATTGGGGAACTTGCTAATGCCGTAGGTAGAGCTTAAAAATTTTATAATTGTAAAATTGCCTCTACAATTTAACACATAACTAAAACAAAGTGTAACTTTCGTTCAGATGTGTGACATCTAAATTCGAAAGAAACTCATATTTAAAATTGCCTTTTTCATATAGATAAATTTTATGTGAAGGAAATCAAAGTTATGTGAAATACGTTTTAAATATCAGTGAGTAATAATATTCAATATCAGCTTCACGGAATCTTGGTAAATTTATCAATCATGTTCAAATGTCATATGTTTACATATACAATTTTATAAATAACTTCATAACTTTTATTTTACCATCTGCCCAAATCGTGATCAATGGAGATAGATCTCTAACTGACAAGTCGAGAAATAATTAAAATGTGTGAGCCTGCAGAGCTCTCGGGACGGGCGTAAGTTACCGCCCATACAATTCATTTTATCTTATCATGCAGAGCTGAAACTAGTCACCGGGTAATTCGGGTTAAGGTTTATACCAGGTCACCGAGTCTAGACTTCGGTTCCAGCCTGAGTCGGTAGCCCAGAGGACAAAAGTAGTATTTTTAATTATTTCCTTCAATTTCAACATCGTTTCTTTCAGGGTTGACCAGGACAGGAGATGTTACACCAAGAGCACGAGAAATACGGCATAATAATTTCCAGTTAATTGTTTCCTAGGCCGTGCACCGGGTCAAGTTTCGGACCAGGTCAGTTATGTTTGGATCAGACTGGCTTAACGGGTCACGAAAAGCGACCCGGTTTCAGCTATGAAGTCATGGTAGTGCGTTATTCATGGGCATAACAGTTTCTCTCTCCAGAGTTCGAATAACGCTTTGATTACTCTCTGTACTGGTGTCTTGTGATTTCTTTGACTGTCAATTTGATCCAGTTCATAAGACCCTGGACTTCTAACTAAACGACCCAGATTCGAGATTCGATTGAGACTTCCTTTCTCTTTTGTTCCCAGTATTCCTTAAAACTGAATTGAGATATCAGTTAATTTGAATTTGATTTAAGATTTTTAGGGAACTTTGGACCAGGCCAAATGGATGATGGGGGAATTGGTGGATTGAAGAAAGTAGGAGGAAACCGGAGAATCCTATGAAAAACTTCACGAGGTGTTTGTCAACCAGAAAGACCACATGCATAACCCAGACTCGAAAGGGGGATCGCATTGCATTAAAGCTGAGCGCTCTAGCACAGCTCTCTGATCAGTTAAATAACTGGAAATTTCCATGTAACTAGGTTGCCTGGTTTTAAAACTAGGTTTAAAACTGGATATAATTTTAACACTGATTCTAATAATAATAATAGATATAAATCTAAAATTATTTTCTAACGTTTGCTAAAATAACGTAAAATGAACACTTCTATTATATATATAATTCTGCATTTAAATTAAACATAAGAAAACGCGACTTTTATTAACATTCATTTAAACGTTATTCTTTTTTCAGTGTATGGCAGAAAGAAGTTTGGAGATTTTATAAAACTCGAAACAGTTCAATCACATTTTCACCACACAATAACGGTGATCTCTTACTTTAAATGAACTATCCTAATTCTACTTCACCCTTAATCCTGAAATAATAATATTAATTTTAACACAATTCGTTATAGAACACTGATTTCTACTTTAAATATAAAAATCGTACTTTGATTTAATCAAAATACATTATTTTAATCCAAAAAACGGTTTATATTTTTAATCGAAAATTTGATTTTCTATATATCGAAACTGATTTTGATTTTTTTAAATCTATTTTCAATTTCCACTTTTTTAAAATCGAACAATTAAAAGATTTGAAAGTTTTTACACTAATAATATTACACGTCAATGTTTTTCTTTTCTTTCCTTCTTTCTTTTTTAGCTAACCAAGACAAGTAATTTCAAAACTCCTTTAATATCTAGCTATGTTTCCAGTCTAACATTAGAAACTCATATTTCATAGAAATTCTCTATCATGGAAAAATCTCTCGTTCTATATTGTCTTAAGTATTCAAGAAACTACCTAATATTTAAGTGCTCGTGTAGTAAAAAAGGTACCTAGTTATAGGTACTAGAAAGAGAAAGAAATTAGCTGACAAAATATTTTTCTACCAAGCAACCCAGAGCCACCAACGAGGACCTTATTTCTTGATTTTTGAAGTTGAGAGAATGTTATTAGTTTCACTTATTACGTATATAGTTATTACGTTACTTATTGCATTACATATTCACTGTATTTGTATGTCACTGAATCAAGTCATAAGAAGGACTCCTCAAGGTCGATCTGGAAAGAAAAGGTATTAATAGCTGGGAGGAGGACTGCCGCTGATAACAAAAACCTGTCGACTGACCCGCCCCTCGACAATAAAGTGGAAACTAAACTGGTGTTGGGTGATAGAACAGCTCAGAGATGTCAAGATAATTGGATTTGTCCCGTCTAAAGAAGTCTCTTCATCTTAAACACTATCCGCAGAGAATCGGTAACTTCTTTGGCGAGCAGAGTTGCCATCGCATTAATAGTTACAAAACTATTTCAGTAAAGTACAGAAAATGTAATCGTCGTTATGCCTCATTACAGGCTTTTCTTCCATATATCATTTGGTCCCAGGCATTAGTATTTGGGTAAATAATTTCGTTATGTTATTTCTGGTTCCCCGTTGTAAATTCTGGACCTTAGTGAAATGAGGTCGGATGTTATATTTTCTTTTTTTTTTCTTTTTTTTTTTTTTTTTTTTTTTTTTTTTTAGGAAAACAGTTTTATGTCTAGAAAAAGAAAGGAAACAAACTTCAGAGCACTTGTCATACTAATTTCGAAAGACCTGTTTTCTGTGCCTTTGCTAATAATATGGGATCTGCTCTAGAGTTCGTTTCAGTTGGTTTTCTGGAGAAAGACAAGTGTCCTAATAAAGTGAAAACATGACATCCGACCTTATTCCACTAAGGTCCAGAATTTGAACACCAAGTGCACGATAGTTTCTTTTCAGTGCCTTCCGTAATCAAAGTTAACTACAATGTCTTGAAAATCGTGTCATTCTCTTTGTATGAAACTTGGTATATATCAATTACGCCTCTAATTTTTCTTTTAATTTTAGATGTCGGACCTAAAACGTTAGAAGTTATTTTCACTTCACCATACGAGGTGTTATCAAAAAGTTCAGATACTTGTTCTATGAAACGGGAATGCACGCATTCTATCAGGGCACAGACAGAAATACGCGCGCATTGGGTGGCTAACAGGGACTTCGTCCGTCACTATGCCATAGAGACAAAACAATAAGTGGTTATGCTTCACTGAGTTGCCTTTCATTGGACATGCACAGATGCAGTAGCAATCATTAAGCAGAAACTGAAGCTGAAAGCGAATATCTAATTCTCTGTAAGTTAAGAAATGGGAAACCGAAACCAAACAACAGTCAACTTCCCATAGAAGAATCTCCACAACCGAACAAGGCGATGTAGGTTTGAAGTACGATCAGGAATGAAGATAAACGAAAGGCATATGTTCAATTTCACAAAAGTGCATATTATTCGGAAAGTTTGTACTGTCTCCAGGTTAAAGCCGGTAAATCGGGGTCGTTGAACCGGAAACTGAAGTTATTTTCTTCCCACTTGTTGTTGTTCGATACAGACTGAGTTCATGAAGTACAAAAGCGCCATAAACAAAGTTGTAGCATCGCAAGATTGCAGATGGCCGTGTAAATGGAGCCTACTAAATCTAAATCTGAAATTTGTTTCTCTTTGGTGCGTTTCGTTTAGGTTCTAGGGTGTGTTAGAGACTGAGTGCGCACAGTACAAAAATACGAAGAAAGAATGTTGTAGCCTGAAAAGATTAAAAACGGGGCGATAAGTCGAAGTCGCTTAACTCAAGTTTTAAGTTATTTATATTTTCTCTCTAACTGCTTTAGTCCAGTTTCTGGCGTGCGTTAAAGGAACAGTTCAACAGATGAAGAAATTAAAAATAAAAGAAGACCAAATTTTATTTGTGTCCACTAACAAGGTTGGAATTTACTACGCCCTATGGGTCTTCGGAAGTGCCAAGTCAATTCTTGAGTTCGGAATTTCTTCGATTCCGTAATCCCGACATTTCGAAATTCCAGAAATACGAAATTTCGACATTCCGAAATTCCAACCTCTTGAGTCCTTAGTCTGAGTCCTTGTATAGCGCTCACCTCTGTTACTAGAGATCGTCGGTTCGATCCCTGCTGCTGCCATGTTGGCTTTATGGTGGACAAACACCATGAACGTAGGCTTTCCCAGGATACTCCCGTTAGTAGAAGTCCTCAAAATTATGCGTATAATAAATGTCAAAATTCGAATCAGATAACATCAATCAATGTTAAAATTCGAACCAGACAACATCAAAGTCAAAATTCGAACTCGTAACCATAAATTAGATCACCCAAGTTCTTTCGGAAGGACTCCAAAGAAAATTCGAACTTTGAAGCTACCTGCTCCAATTCGAAACCTGTCCTGCATACTAATGAGGGTCTAGAAGGAAATTGTGAAAGGTTTCCCCAATCCCCGTATCACCCAAGTTGTGGAGGACCTCCAAGCCCACGGAAAATTTAAACTTGGAAGCCACCTGCTCGAATTTGAAACTCGTCCCCCCATTCGTTGAATTTTAATGTGAAGGTCATCCAGGTTGTGGAGAATCAACTTCACCTCACACCTTCCCCACTACAGGAAATTCGAACTTTGAAGCCGCCAGTTCGAATTTTAAACTACCCACACTCTTCGACTTTAAAGCAGTCAAGGTCAACCAGTTTAATTTCGACTTTGAATCTCAAGATTAACCAGTTTCTGTCCGAGACAAAGACAACTCAAAAAATGTTGGAAAGAAAAAACTTGAAAATGTGACTTCGAAAGTGTTTCTTAAATGTTAAGCAATAAGAGGAAGGGTGGCAGGAAGAGAGACAAGTTTTCGAATGTTAGCCTTTTTGGAAGTGTTGTGGAGAAGGAAAAAGGAAAGAAAGATATTGAATATAAACTGTAACAAGTAGAACACTTTTTAAGCACTTTCTGAAAACGACTTTAGCTCACTTTCGAAAATTTTATAGTGTCCAATAGCGAACTAATGAAATGGGACTATGATATTAATTTTAAGAGTATATGTATTTACTCATTATATTAGGTATCAGGATATTAAAATCATTATTTGTAACGTCAAGGTATATGCACCACACAGACAATACACAATTATGTAAAGAATTTTATTAATTCGATGACAAAGACCTCTCAAGTGTGTTTCCCTCTTACGTATGTAAGCTGATGACCAAAGCAAACAATAGCTGAACTTCCTGGATTGATTCAGGCTTAGGGAAAGAGCCAGGAGAATGAACCAAACCAGGAAGGTAAGAAAGCAACGTTCACGGAATTTGGAAATGATGTAAAGAGAGGTGACGAGTGGATTGAGAGGGGGAGAAAACAGGAATCGAATTTTGAGACCGTGAGTGTAAGCACCAAGATTTGGAAAGTGAAAAAGTGTACAACAACCGAGACTCGAATACGCGTGTTTCGTTTGTGAAGCTGGAACGATCATCAGTTTGCAAGTAAGTGCCAAGTCAATCTGTACTTTCTAAAAGGTCACATAATTGCCAGAAGTCACTCAAAACTATTTCGACGTAATTTACCGTAATTTTCAGTAAAGTTTAATAAATTTAGGTAGAAGTTTGTATAACGAAATATAAATTAATAAAACTGTGTTTGGCAACATTATAAGATATCAAAATGTTTTATTTAATTAGTAAGACCATATGCTATACATATTAAGTAAGTAAACAATTGATGTGACTCTATTTTGATAGTAGTCAGTTCAGCGGCCTGGATCGGCACAGGTACTGCTGGCTCCACCCTTACACTGTTCAGCTCTGCAGCCGATCACAGACGCATTTTAAGGGGATATTTGCTGTTTTAAATTGTTATAAAATAACATATTTATCGGTATTATTTTTATTGAAAAAGTGATAATGATGCTATTTATAACGTTTCTAAATGTTTTTTCTAGAGAGCAATTATTAATTAAGCATTTCTTGTGTATACTTTTCTACTAAACTAACGAAGCAGGAACATCGAATCTAAAGTATATTATTCCGTACACCTTCCTGAGTGACATGAATAATTTCGCAAAGTTTCTTTTGCATTACCTGAACTTTTATGTGCTTTTCTCTGAAAAGGTGCGCAGTTTGATTGCAACAGTTTTATGCAAAATAATGTAACATTGATTTTCTACTTTTTGTTATATTAAAATGGTGCATTTATTTACCATTTAATATATGTCATTGCAAAGAGTGAAGATTGCTTTTCCTTTTGCAATAGTTATTTACTTTTAAAAGTATAGCCATTCCGAAAAAAGTAAAAGTTTGTTACATTAATCAATCGTTTAGAATTCTCCACTGTTCACTAGCGCCGCCATGCTAATCAAATTCGAACTGCGACGACACTTACCCATAACGACAGGAGAATTTCAGTGGTGCTATGTTTTTACTGTTCAGTGCGTTCTTTTTTTCTCTGCTGTGATGGGTAAAACTACAAGACCTCTATCACCGGAGAGAAATTAATTCACTTCTCTCTGATATCACAAACTAAAAGAGGAGTAAACATTCACAAGCACGTTTTTTATATTGGAAACAGCGTAAAGTCCAATGTGATGATGTAAATGCGATTGTAGTGAACTTGGAAGATTCAATAGTTCAATATATCGTTAATGAAGACAACAGCTCTTCGAGTGCTGTAAAGGAAGATGACAACCCTAAAGAACCTAGCAGCTCTTCTGCCAACTTACAACAGGAAGATAACGTTAATAATAGGTAAGAATCTTTAATTAGTTGAATGTTTGGCATTGTATACTACCAGACGTGTAAAAATATATCCAATGAGAAATTCTCTTACTCTCACAATCAGATACAAAACATTTAAATATTGTTTCATATAACAAATGTGGTATTGTTTCTCATGCACTTTTATCAATAAGTATACCTGCCCCCATCCCGCCACCAAAGAAAGAAACACTATAAAACCCAGCCAATATTCAGCTTTAAAAATTTACTTCCAAACTTGATATGACAGTTCATTGCTAAGGAACTTTGTTTAAATCATTGCTAATTTCTGTTACTAATCGAAAATATTAACAACAAACAAGATTTCAAATAAAAAACTCTTTTAAAAAATTCTAAAAATTAGATTTATTAAGGCTTTATTTTGTCATGTAAGTTACTGATTATTTATTTATTTATGAGCGGCTTTTGTCCAAGTAAGATTTTTTTTAACTGTGTAAAGGTAATCAGGATTGTGTCCAGTTCATGGGGGATTATATCCAGGGAAGATTTTGTCCAGGGGGATTTTGTCCAGGGGGATTTTGTCCTACATTCGGGAATCGAACTCAGAACCTCCCAAGTCCCGAAGGCAAAACCAACGCTCTACTAGCAGAGATAGATTGCTCGGTGAACATTAATTCGGGGTAAGAGGATGAGGAAGTAAATTGAACTTGTCTTAGTGAATTGTAGAAAATCTCACTGAGGATGGCCAGCCATCAGTGATGAATTCAGGGAGTGGCTCGTGGGGAATGTACCCCCCCCCGGAGATTAAAAGTTCCCCCGGGTGAATTTGCCTCTTATATTCCGCAAAGTTGTGTTTAAGTTCCAGAGATGTTCAACTATATATCTATGTGATTTTTTTTTACGGGAACCGCTTGTGTAACCTTTCGAGTTCAAAAGACTTTGCGTCTCAAGTAATTTTGAACCTCAAGCAGCTTATGGGTTTTTACAAGCGTTTGTAGAAAGTGTTTACAAGTGTTTACAAGTGTTTTCTTTTTTAATGATAAAGCACTTGTTTCTGCAATTATTCCAATTTCGTAGTACAACGTGACCGCCTGTTTTTTCATTAGCGACTAGACTGTTAACAGATAAAAATTTGTTTGGCATGTTCTAGTTATATATTTGATTCTTTCGTTCATCTCTTATTCAATATTTATGTATGAATGTCCCTTTTGGACGGCCTAAGAGTGGAGTCGATGCATGTGTTGCTTATAAGTGAATTTTATGGGCCAATCTCAGAAAATTTCGGAGTGGTGATTTCAGTCCCTCGTATTTGTAGTTTATTCTTTCTAGTACACATTTTAAATATATTTCTTTATTTTGGAGCACTAATATCTTTGTTCAGCAACTTGTACACATAGGTGTTATTATGTGTGATTTCAGTGTTTTGAAGATTAATGCACAGTTGCACGCCTCTTTATTTTACACAGTTGTTGATATTCTTTTCAAAGAGGTCACTTTTTTTTAGATGTATCAAGTCTACTGTTCATTTGTCTCCCAAATATTATATTCAGTTGGGTTATATCTGGTCATCTTGCTATTAGCGATCTTGTTCTGCCAATATAAGTTTTCCTTTTATCATTTTAGTTTGGGTTTTGACTTCATTTCGTGTTTGTTAACATTATGCACAGAAATATCTGATACTAGATGCTCTCTTTAGAATTTTTAAGTTTCTGAGAATTAGTGTCACATGAACGTTAGTAGGCGCCTTCTTTCTCTTTTCTGGGTTTTCAAAGTAATTTAGTCCAGGATTTCATCAGGCTCAGATCGGTGCAGGACATCATATGCTATCAGCTATTAGTGTTCTGCCGTCTATACCGTAGGTCCTTTCAAGCAGATTTAGCCCACTGCATTTTTTATATCTCCAAATGTGTCCTTGATAATCGTCTTTCAACTGGACACTAGGTACAGGTCGGCAAAAAACTTAACTTTATCCCCGACAAGATTCGTCTCCTTGTTCCCAGATTGAAATTTTTATTATTAATAAATTCTTAAAGAGGTATCGTCTTCCTACGATAGACTGAACACTTAGTAAAGATAATGCTTCAATTTGAGACTTTATTTTGTAGTGGCGTAACTAGAATTTCGAGACCCCTGTAAGGAACTTCTAGGAACCTTATAGAAACTTCTCTCACGTATAAGATTTTTAAAACGAAGGTTCTCTCTAGACTGCGTGAAAATTTCCATCCAGCCATAAATATTCTTTCACTTTTACCAACTCTGAGAAAATTTTAAAATCGAACTTTCAGGCGACTTCTCTTGTGTTTCCCCAGTAACTCATTTTCATCTATTTATACGTCGCCTGTAGAGTCACTTGGACAACTGCCCCGTCCGCAAAGCTGGGTCTCAAGGAATTGTAGTTACATCCCTGATATTTTGCTAATATGGCAGCAGTAAGTCTTAAAAATTGCAATTCCTTGAAAATTAGTCGCCCCCAATGAACTCAAATTCCCTCCCAGGTGAAAGTGTCTGAATTCATCACTGCCAGCTATGAGATGAGAAACTCGAACTTACTAGATACGAAGCCAGTTACGTCAACTCAGTAAAAGCAAAATGAATTGCAACCGTAATCTCAATCTTGATTAGAGAAACTACTGTAAAGTCGTAATATTCAATGAACAGAAAGCGTTAGGAAAAGTGAAAGCAATTTTCAAAAATTAACATCGTAATGTTTTATATCCAAATCACTGAATCTGAAGTCACAAGTGCTTATACTATAAACTGTATAAAGGGAACAAAGACTAAAATAATGGCTCGCATATCCTCACTCATCGACGATTCGCATTTCTGTGTGTGTGTGTGTCTCATGTAAATTTTCATCAGTTTACAACAGTGTCAGTAGGGGCAGTGTGCGAATTAACGGGGGGGATGCCCGGGATTTCCTCCCTGGCAAATAAGCTTCCCTTCGTAACAAATTTATTTTTCGTCCCTGCCAGGGATAAATTTAACCCCCCTAGAAGATGTTTCGATCAAGATTAGATAGAAAATCGGAACAATTTTATTTGGCAGAAGTTGAAACTATTTTAATACAAGGGTATATAAACTTTTGCTGGCAGTTAAGAAGCCTATTTGGAAGTCATTTCTTTTGTGATGTTTATGAAATAGCTTAATGTGAAAGATTTAGTATGATTGATTTGATTTGGTTACCTTCTATTGGAAAATGGGACTCTCTTTCCGCTGGTCTAGTGGTTACCGTCGCTGACTGCTGATCGTGTGGTTCCGGGTGCGATTCCCGGCTCTGGCAAGAGATTTTTTTTCCAAAGCGAGAGGGTCTAGAACGGTACTTAATGCCCACCCACCATGGTGATGCACTTGGGGAGCTGCTGTGAATATTGAATAAAAGACAGTGGTGATCACAGTTGAGAGCTTTGGCTCAATTCACCCAACACGTCTGGTCAGCTTGCGAGCAGTAGACCAATTCGTCCCTTCGAGAGAGGCCTCATCCAGTAGTGGATTGAATATGGCTGTGTTATATATATATATATATCATCATATTCAGTCGTTTCTATCTACTGCTGGATGAAGGCCTCCCCCTTTTCTTTCCACATATCTCGGTCTGCTGATATCCTCATCCATTTAGCTCCTGAGAAGCGCTTGATTTCATCCACCCATCTTACATTTGGACGTCGTCTCGGTCGTTTCTTTTCTCTAGGAATCCACTGTAGTACATTTGTCGTCCACCTTCCATCTGTTCCTCTAGCTATGTGACCGGCCCATCTCCACTTCATCTTCTTCGAATTCTTGATTAAATTCTCTACCTTTGTTTGTGCGCGAATCCATTCATTTCTCTTTCTGTCCCTCCTGGTTATTTCTAGCATGCACCTCTCCATTGCTCGTTGTGTGACTCTCAATTTTTGAGTCGTTTGCGCATTCAATGTCCAAGTCTCGCAGCCGTAAATCATTACAGGTAAGACACATTGATTATAAACTTTACGCTTCAGACACATTGGAAGTTTGCTTTTGAAAATAAAGTGTAGTCTTCCAAAAGAACTCCACGCCATTTTACATCTTCTATTTATTTCATCAGTCAACTTTGCATTCGATGTTTTAAGCTGGTTTAGGTAAACATACTCATCAACTATGCTATTGTCTCTCCCCTAATCTTCACTTCCTTCTTTGCAGCATGTTGCTTGTACATTACTTTTGTTTTACTTAAGTTAATTTTAAGGTCTAATTTCGAACTCTCGTTACTCAGTTCTTCCATTCTGGTTTGTAGTTCTTCCGCACTTGAAGCAAACAGGACTATATCATCAGCGAACCGTAGCTGATGAAGATATTCGTCATTAATTTTAATTCCAATTTCATCAAAGTTTAAATTTCGGAACACTCTCTCCAGGACCGCACAAAACAGTTTTGGAGAAATTGAATCTCCTTGCCTTACCCCTTTTCCAACTTTAAATTTTTCACTTTCTGGATGCAATCTAATGACAGAAGCTGCAGTCGAGTAAATGTTTCGCAGTTACTTGATGTATGCACTTTTGATTAATTGGTGTTCAAGTGATTTAAGTACTGCTGACAAGGAGACCGAATCAAAAGCTTTTGCAAAATCTATGAATCCCAAACATAGTGAAAGTTCATATTCATTAGCCCTTTCCATAACTTCATTCAATGTTTGTATGTGGTCCATTGTGCTAAATCCACGACGAAATCCTGGTTGTTCTCTTCCTTGGTTAAAATCTAAGTCTTGTTCTATACGATCCAAAATAGCTTTAGTGAACATTTTGTATAGAACTGACAGTAAACTAATTCGTCTGTAGTTTTCCACGCGTTCTTTGTCCCCTTTCTTGTAAGACAAAATGATAACAGCATTATTCCAACTTCTGGGTATTTCTCTCTTCCTCAGGCACATCTAGAATAATTTAGCAAGTTCCTCTTTCATTTTTTCACCTGCCCATTTAAACATCTCTGCTGTGAGTCCATCTTCTCCAGGCGATTTTCCGTTCTTCATCCCTCGAAGTACTTTATCCACTTCTTCTTTCATTACGTCTGGGACTTCTACGTTATTTTATTCTGTCTTCATTTCCTAGCTCTTCCTCGGAGTAGTACAATTCTGTGTAGAAATTTTCAAATATGTTTATAATTTCTTCCTTATTTCGTTTACGGTCCCGTCTGGTCTCTTAACTGCAATTATTTGCTTTTTTCCTATCATGAGCTGCTGTTTGGCTTTCTTCAAACTCTTGTTTTCCTCGATCGTACGTCTAACAAGATTTTCGTTATATCTTCGTACATCCTATCTTATTTTCTTCCTTACGGTTTTATTTAGTTCTATGTACTGAATCATCTTTATGTAATTTTCCTCTTCTTTCATTTCCCTTCTTTTCTTCATCAAGAGCTTAGTTTCTTCTGAGATTTTGCTCTCTTTTTTATTTCTGGTACCTGCTATCTCCTTGGCTGTTTCTCTTACTATCTCAGTCAGTATTTTATTTCTGCTATCGATGTCTTCTTCATCCTCTAACTCTTCCAAGGCGCTGAATCTGTTGCTTAGTTCTATCTTGAATGTCTGTGTGTGTTTTCCAAGAGTTTCCAGATCTAAAACTGACGGTTTTCCTCTGATAAGCTTCTTTCTCTCAAGTCTAGTATTTAGTTTCAGCTTACATCTCACCATCCTATGATCACTCGAGATTTTGAAACTGTTGAGAACAGACACGTCTTGCAGAATTTCCCTGTTATTTGATAGAACGTAGTCTATTTCGGTTTTGGTCCCATTTGGACTTTTCCATGTCCACTTCCTCTGGGGCGGTTTCTTGAAAAATGTATTGGAAATCAACAGTCTGTTGGCTTCTGAGAATTCCCCTAACTTCTCTCCTCTCTTGTTTCTTTTGCCAAATCCAAAGTTTCCCACTTTCGTGTCACTGCTCTGCTTGGTTCCTACTTTCGCATTGAAGTCTCCCATTACAATTTCGTAATGCGATTTGCTACTATCCAAAATCTTCTGTATCTCCTCGAATAGGTCTTCTATTTCCTCCTCCGGCTGTGAGGTTGTTGGAGCATACACTTGTATAATTTCCATACTGTATCTGTTGTTAATCTTTATTACTACCCGTGCGATTCTATCTGAAATTAGTTCACTTTCTGTGATTCGTGACTTCAGGTCTTTATTAATTATAAAGCCAACGGCTGTCGCTTTTCCAGTTTCTGTTCCTTTGAAGTAGAACGTGTGCCCTGACGGTAGTTCCAACTGTTCTTCATTCTTCCTCTACACTTCTGATAGTCCTATGATGTCCCACTTAATCCTCTTAAGTTCATTCTGCAGTTCTTCTAATTTGTCCTCTTCTACAAATGACTGACAGTTAAGGGTCGCCACGTATAGGTCCGTTCGAGTTGCCGTGTCGGTGTCCTGGCAGTCTACAGTCCAAACCCGGGCATTTTGACCCTCTGACTTCCTGCAGGACTGACCGCTGCCGTTGCCAGCTGCATTCCGTCCTCCGGGCAATGAGGACCTCCGAGGCTGTTTCTTTGCTTGTACCATCATATGTAAAGAAAGGAGGGGTGCTGACATTCGACTCACCACGCTGTCAGGTAATGCGGGTTAGTGAACAGCCCATCCATGTTCATTCGCCAAGCAGTTGCTTGGGTACTAACAGGCCGCACGACGTGAACGAAAGGTACTCACTAAAACGTACTCTGCCACGTAACTCAAGGAGAAGCACCCTAACCTCAAAGAACACTTCCTGTTCGCTATGCGGTAAGTGGTTCTGACACGATTTCAGCCTTCTTTCACAAAGGAAAGACCAAGACAATTGCACTAAACAAGAGAGAAGAAAGACATTCGAGATGCTGTAAGTATCTTCAATAATCCTTATGCTACCAAGAATGAGATTTGTGAAGCAGGAGAAATGTTCGTCCTTGGATTATATGGAGCTGACAAATCAGATAAATGTTTTAGAGAGAAATTGCAAGGAAAATCGAAGTGAAGTTGGATAATCTTCCTCCGACTTCAGATGCAGCCTCCATGCACATGTTGAGGGTTTTTCATCAAGTTCATTTATGGAGAGAGAAATAACTTGATCCAGAAGAATGGGGATGGAAATCTCATGGAAACATTCTTCTACCTATCCCAATGGCTCAAGCACCGGCACCTGACGAATTTATGAAACTAATTTCATGCTCCTGTATAAAAACTGTGAAGGTCGTTGTTTATGCAAAAAAGCACGGATCATATGCACTGATCTTTGCGCTCAATACAGCGGCATGGGATGTAGTAATCAACCTGCAATAGAAATAATGGATGATGAGAATGAAGATGGAAATTAGAAATCGAAGGAATCCACGATTACCTTCGTGGATTAGGGCTTCAGGGAACACCACGTAAAAAACCGCGCCAATTGGCCTTACCTCCCAATATGGTAAAGGTGGTATGGAAATAGGCCTTATATTACAAACATCATAAGTAATATTTGCGCTTGCGATTTAAAAATCACGAAGGGGAAAACATATCTTTATTAG
Organism: Lepisma saccharinum; assembly: GCA_022664845.1. Lineage (NCBI taxonomy): Eukaryota > Metazoa > Arthropoda > Insecta > Zygentoma > Lepismatidae > Lepisma > Lepisma saccharinum. The sequence continues at coordinate 29 of JAGDQP010015933.1, read as the reverse complement.
CAAAGGTGGTTTGACTAGATAAGGAAGGG